>JASDQU010030597.1:1015-22321 GCA_032191745.1 Picea mariana | reverse complement strand
TGTATATATATTCTTGCAAATCCCCATGTAAGAAGGGGAATTTGACATCCATCTTATGGACCTCCTATTTATGTGAGGATGGAAGGGATAGAAAAAGGAAAATGGAATTCATTTTGGCTATGGGGAAAAAGGTTTCATTATAGTCAATTCCTTCAACTTGAGACAATTCTTTGGCAACTAAAAGGGACTCAGGTATTTTAACACTTCCATATAATGCATACTTATTTCTATACATCCATTTACATAGGAAAAGTTTTCTTCCTTTCAAAAGAGGTACAATATCACAAGTATCATTTTACATTAAAGAATGATACTCTTCATTCATTGTTGTATCCCAATCTAGATGACCTAAAGCTTCTGGAAATGTATCTGGATCACGAGTCTTTGAAACTTGAGACAAAAGAGAAAATGTTTTTTTAGAAATATGAACATGTTCAACACTGATCTAAAGGATCACTAGAAAGATCATTAGTTGCTTCTTGAGTTGAACACACCCATTGGGGAAGATGTGGTGTTGATGTAGGTTCATATTCAATGGACTCATCTGGAGGAAGGTGAGCAGGAAAATATGCATTTTCATCCTCATTGTCATTATTTGAAGAAGAAGAAACCATAAGAGGAATAGAAGATGGAACAAACGTCAAATATGGCTCACATGATGAAGAAGGCACAAATGGCGAAATAGGCTCATAAACCAATATATTTTCTTCAAATTTAACATCTCTTCTAATAATAATTTAATTATAATGAGGTTGAAGAAGTATGTAACCTTTGACATCTTCAGAATAACCAACAAAAACACACTTCTCACTTTTAGGATGTAAATATTTTGTTTTCTCATTAGGAATGTGAACCCATGCTACACTACCAAATACACGAAAGTGGCTTACATTTGGATTACTTTTATTCCTTGTTTATTCTGATGTTATATTTTTTAGAGCCTTTGTGGGAGTGAAATTTACTATGTAATTTTCATAGTTAATGGCTTCTGCCCAATAATTAAGACTTCATCCCTTAGATTGTATCATACAATTAGCCATGTCTTATAATGTGTGATTCTTTCTCTCAAAAACACCATTTTTTTGTGGTGTATATGGAATAGTATGTTGCATTGGAATTCCCTGTGAAGTGGAATAACTTGTGAAATTGTTGTTCACATATTCATCTCCATTATATGTTCTTAAACTTTGAATTTGATGTCCATGTTGTTTTTATACAAGGTATTTGTAGGCCAAAAACTTGTAAAACCCTTCACTCTTAAGTTTTAAGAAGTGAATCCAAGTGCATCTAGAGAAATCATCAATGGAAGTTAATAAATACTTGCACCCAAAAGAAGGAGAAGAAAGTGGACAACACAAGTCATTGTGAACACGATGCAAAGGGGCTGAGGAATTCCATGAGGCACATTTGTCAAAATTGTCCCAATGATATTTTCTAAGAACACAATTGGGAAAAACACCATCTCTAAAAGAAACAAGAGGAAGACAAATCACCATCCTTTTATTACATAGTTGTTGCAATGAGCGATAATTTAGATGACCAAACAAACGATTCCAAACTTAGCTCAAGCCATTTCTATTAGAAACAAAAACTGATAGAAAATATGATGACCAAAATTTTTCAAACTTGTACAGCCTGGTAATATCCTTGATTACAACTTGGTGAGGTGAAAACTCTATGGTTTTACCTTCACCTAAATGAATGAGTTGATACATTGGTAGAAGGATGCATGCAATACTTGGAACACATAATACATCATTGAAATTATCATTATCTACTTGAACTATTCTAGACCCTTGATGAAGTGCCCCCACCTCAGTAGGGTCTACTGAGCTCTTGGTCTCTAGATCTTCTCAATATTTGAGCTGGAGCAGCTCTTCGATTCCCTGCTGGAATCTTCAAGAATTTTTCACAGGTCCTTTTCACGAAACTTTGCTGTGCAAACAAACACTAGGCGCAAGCTTCTCTCCTGTGACCACTTGCTGTGACTATGAGCCTAACCCAAAAGGCATTTCATGATTTCGTTTGTTGCGTATTTGCATGTGAATCACCCCGATTCTCCCAACCTCCGAAACCCTGACAGGAGTTTATCATGTACTATCTCCTCCCCTTTATCCCTTCAATGTGACCACATGATTGAATGAAAGGTGTCTTGTGATTTTGCATTTCATGACTCTGGGGGTCTCCCTATCTTCGTTCTCTCGATAGCTGAAATCGCGATGAAACTAGATTAATGACCTAGGTTCTTACTTTGATCAAAAACTGTGATCAAGTCGCGATTTCACATTTCATGACTTTGGGAGTCTCCTTACCTCCGTTCTCCTAGTAGCCAAAATCGCGATGGCGCTAGATCAACGGTCCAGATCCTCTCTTCGATTAACGACGGTGATCATGATGATATTTCGTGTTTCACGACTTTGGGGGTCTCCCTACATCTGTTCTCCTGATATCCCAAACCACGATGGCGCTAGATCAACGGTCAAGATATTGTCCTTTGATCAATGGCTGTGATTAAGTGATGATTTCATGTTTCGCGACTTTGCCTCTTATGGAGTCCCTTCGACACTTAGTTGAATTCCAAATCTATGCAATCCTTGTAGTAGATTCCTATGCAAGAATTGGTTCTTGTGGATGACTGTGCATGCCTTGTAGCAGTTGCTTTGCACTTCTTGCAAAGGGAAAGTTTTGTTCTGTCTCTTCTGAGCTTCAGAATCAAAATGGATCTCGTCATGCACTCCTTGCATTCAGTGTGCACACCTTGCACTCACTCAAGAAAAGAGAAACAATTGAAACTCATACTAACATTCACAATTTCATCCATTCATAAAAAAAATCATTCATTTATGAAAACAAAATAACAGAGAATCGCAAACAGTAACAACATCACGCCTTTGGATCAATTTTCCTCTGTTATATTCATTCAGAAAATAAAAATTGGCTACTGCTATTCTCAAACAACAAATAAAACTCAAACACGCATACTAACTTGCAACAACCCTATTTAGGCATACAAAACCTCTATTTATCTCCGAGGGTCCTTCGGGTTCCCCCCGACTACTCATCTACTCAAAACAAAAACCTAACTGCTACCTAAATTCAGTTACATTCAAGACTCGGAGTGAAACTCGCTGATTGCTCATGATCATTTCACCTCCAAGCATTTGATCTTATTTTGTTCTTCATCATCTACCCAAAGGATTCACAGTAACTCCCAATGTTTGAGATTCCAAAATGATTCCCAATCGTTGCGATTTCCTGACACATGTGCTCACTGACGACGCTAAGGATGCTCCTACAGCATACTCCCCCTAGACAAAAAGTCATGGACTCCTATCCATGAGCTCCTGCACCAACTTTCCATGCTTCTGGATATCAGATTCATTCTCCAAAATGGAATCTTCTATTGGGCGTCCCTTCCATTTGACTAGATATTCAAAATAAGTCTTCCTCCTGGTCTTTTTGCCAATTCTTTGATCAACAATTTTCTCCATCTGTGGTTTTTCTGCTATAGGCATTTTTTTCTCCCATTTAATCTTCGCCTGATATTCTGATCTCTCAGTGTCATCTTTCCTGTGAGGATATAAATATGAAACGTTGAATATGGGTGATATGCCCACATCATCTGGCATGTCAATCTCATAGGCATTTGCATCAAACTTCCTCAAGATCTTACATGGTCCTATCTTCTTCATTTTTAACTTGTTATATGTCCCCCTAGGGAACCTTTATTTCTTGAGATGTCCTAGAACCTGATCTCCCACCTCAAATTGAAGTTCTCTTCAATGTTGATCAAATCTACACTTGTACTCTTGGCTAGAGTTCTGTAATTTTCCTCTGATATGGCTATGTAGCTTCTACATTTCAGCAGTAAAATATTTTTCTCCATCGGTTCTGATCTCACTATGTCCCAAGTATCTCAAATCGGATATTCCCCTGGGTTTCATTCCATACAATATATGGAATGGTAGTTTTCAAGTGTTGTTGTTTGGCGAGTCATTATATGAAAATTCTGCTTGTGGCAGAATCTGATCCCACTGGTTATGATGCTCAGTGACCAAACTCCTCACCAAGTTTCCCAAACTTTTGTGTACCACCTCAGTCTTTCCATCTATATGAGGATGATAAGTTGAGCTAAAGGAAATATCCATCCCCAACTTCTTCCACAATGGTCTCGAAAAATGACCAACAAATTTTGTGTCTCTGTTAGAGACGATGCTTCTGGGTAGGTCGTGAAGTCTCACAACTTCCTTGAAAAACAGATTTGCAACATGTGTTGCATCACTGGTCTTCTGGAATGGGATAAAGCATGCCATATTTGAAAATATATCCACCACCACAAATATGGAATCACATCCTCTTTGCGTTCTTGGTATTCCGAACACAAAATCCATGCTTATCGCATCCCAAGGCCTCTCTAGAATTAGCAATGGTTGATACAATCCAGTGTTCTGTCATTTACCTTTTGCATGTTGGCAGATTCTACATTTGTTCTCAAATTTCATCACTTATGTCCTCATACCTAGCGAATAGTATGAACTACTCAATTGTGTGAATGTTTTATCATGGCTTAAATGTCCAGCCAATCCTCCACTGTGCTTCTCCTTCAAAAGGTTGTCCCTCATTGAACATTTTGGTATGCATAACTGATTCCCCTTGAAAAAAATCCCTCTTCAATCATATACTCTGCCCATTGACTCCTATCTCTCAACATAGCATTTGTTCATGCTTCGTATGCCACCTTGAAATCTGGATCATCACTATAATTTCTTTAAGGTGTTCAAACCCCAAGGTCTTCACCTGAAATTTCTGTAGAATCAAACATCTCCAGCTCAATGCATCAACAACTTTGTTAGCACTGCCAACAATATGTTTTATGACAAAAGTAAAATTATGCATAAAATCAATCCACTTTGCATGCTTCTGATTCAATTTTTCCTGTCTGGTTATGAAATGTAAAGCTTGGTTATTGTTATACAAGACAAATTCCCGTGGGACAAGGTAATGTCTCCATTTCTTCAAGAATTGAATTATGGCATAAAATTCCTTATCATATGTGGATTATTTTCTCTTAGTCTGATTCAACTTCTCACTGAAATAGGCAACCAGTCTATTATCATGGCTCAAAACTGCTCCAATTGCAACTCCACTTGCATCACATCTCACTTGAAATGTCTTTTAAAAATTTGGCAAGACCAGAATTGGTCATTCTGTTATCTTCTCCTTCAGTATATTGAAGCTCCTCTTGACCTCCTCTGTCCATTTAAAAGACTTATGCTTCTTCTTCACTGTATCCATTATTGGTGCATAAATTCCACTGAAATCTCTGATGAAATTCCTATATCAAATTTATAATCCATGTAATATTCTTACCTCAAACATGCTTCTTGGTGATGGCCATTCTTTGATTGCGTTCACATTTTCTGGATCCATCTTTAGTTCATTTGAAGAGATCACAAAACCCAAGTAAATGAGTCATGTCTTCATAAAAGAGGACTTCTTCATATTTATCAGCAGCTTCTCCTGCTGTAGTCTCCTCATCACTAGTGTTAGGTGTTTCAAATGATCCTCTTTGGTCTTGCTAAAGATTAGTATATCATCCAGATATACAACGACAAACTTGTGAATGAAATATTTCAGTATTTCATTCAGTAACCTCATAAAAGTACTCGAGGCATTTGTTAAGCCAAATGGAATAACAAGCCATTCATACAAACCTTCATTTGTCTTAAAGTCTGTCTTCCATTCATCACCTTCTCTCATTCTTATTTGGTGATATCCTCTTTTCAAATATATCTTAAAAAATACGTTTTCTCCACTTAGACAGTCCATTAAATCATCCATTCTTGGAAAAGGAAATATATACCTGATGGTGATTTTATTAATGGCTCTTGAGTATATACACATTCTCCATCCTACATATTTATTTTGACTCAACATAGTTGGTATTGCACATGGACTGAAGCTCTCTCTGACCAACCCCTTATCTAACAACTCTTGGACTTGATTCTTTACCTCCTCATTCTCTTGAGGTGTCAGTATGTACGTTGCTTTGTTTGGCAGACTTGCTCCTAGTATCAGATCAATATGATGGTTGATACTTCTAATGGGTGACAATGAGTTAGGTAGCTCATCCACCACTATGTCAGCAAAATTATCCAACGATTCTTTAATTTCTTTAGGCAAATCATCCATTGTAGTACTTGTAAGGACAACTCTAGTTTTCCTCACCATAACAAACTGCATCTCCTATTCTTTCTTAACTTCTTTCAGGATTTCCTTCCTGCTCATGAGAAGTATGCTTGTGCTAGCTTCTTCTCTCACCTTCTTCTCTTCTATTGGAAACAACATGTGTGTCCTACCATTCTTGTCCAAGGTGTATGTATTCTTCCTCCCATCATGAATGACATTCCTGTCAAACTGCCATGGTCTTCCCAAAAAAATATGGCATACATCCATGGGAATTACATCACATAGAATCTCATCTCTATATATTCCTATCTTAAATTCAACAAGAAATTGTTTTGTAACCATTACCTGGTGTCCTTTCTGCAACCATGAGACTTTGTATGGTTTTGGGTGTGTAGTTGTCTCTAGCTCCAATTTCTCCACCATCTCTGTGGATACTAAGCTTTCAATACTCCCACTGTCAATTATCACCTTGCAGACTCTCTCCTTAGTCTTGCAAGTTGTCCTGAAGAGTTTGTTTCTCTACATTGGCTTCCCAACTTATGCCTCCAGTTTCAAGATAAATTTTCTCAACATCAGATATGTTCCATCCTCTGCTCCTTCTGCTTCAACATTTCCTCTCTGTGCTTCTGAAATGTGAGCTTCACCTTCTACTTATTTATTTCTTTCGGGGCATTCCCAAGACTTATGTCCTGCCTTTCCACAAGTCTAACATCTCACTTCTCCTCCTCTGCCTCTTCCTCTTCCTCTAGAAAAACTTCTTCCACCATCTTGTCTTCCTCAAGAGCTTCCTCCTCTTTCCGAGTGACTATGTTGTTTCTCAGTATCATCTTTAGATTTTATTTCCTTGTCATGGGCAACTCCCTTGCCTTTTTTTGGGACTGGGATTCTACCTCTACCTCGCTAGATTTGTTTTCTGGGCAGCTTCTTCTCTGTCTTCAGTGTGAAACGATAAGCATCCTCCACATTCCTTATTGACATCATGCTAATCTCATCCTGGATTTCATACCTCAGACCATTTATATACTTGGCAANCTCTCAGCCTGCAGTTCGTACCACCATAGTGTTGAATGTCCCTTGAGTCTAATGAAAACATGTCTCACCCTGTTCTCCTCATTTACGTCTTCATAATCTAGATATTTATCCATGGATCTTATCCAATCTAGCAGCTCTTCAACATCCAAATTGACTTCGTACATTGGGACCTCTATTTTGGCTCTAGCTCCCAATCTGACAACTTCTCTCGGTAAGCGTTCATCGACAACATTATCTCCTACAACTTCTTCGAATTCTACTTCTTCTCTCTCTGCATCATTGATGTCTCCAGCATCAAGTGATCTTCTTTGCATTGCCTCCATCGCCTCTAGCCTTACACAAAGTTCTCGCATTTCCCTTTCTATAGCCCCATTGGATAAATATTGTTCCACTCATCTTCTCAGTGGCATTGTGTCGACTGTCTCTAAAACACAGAGTTTGGCTTCGATTTATTTCACCTCCTTTATCTCCTTTTCCTGATATCTACAGATGAAAATCTACTCTGATACCAATTGATGTAGTGCCCCCACCTCACCAAGGTGTGTTGACCTCTCGGTCTGTAGATATTCTCAATATTTGAGCTGGAGAATCTCTTCGATTCCCCACTGTAATCTTCAAGAATTGTCCACAGGTCATTTTCTCAAAACATCGTCGTGTGAAAAAGCACCAGGTGTAAGCTTCTCTCACACGACCACTGGCTGTGACCACGATACTAACCCAAATGACGTTTCATGATTTCGCCTGTCAGGTCTTTGCATGTGAATCACCCTGATTCTCCTAACCTTCAAAACTCTGACAGAAGTTTAGCATGTACTAGCTCCTCCCCTATATCCCTTCAATGTGACCACGCACTTGAATGAAAGGTGCCTCACAATTTCACGTTTCATGACTTTGAGGGTATCCCTATCTCCGTTCTCCCGATAATGGAAATCACGATGGAACTAGATCAATGACCCAGATTCTTCCTTTGATCAATGACTATGATCAAGTCACGATTTCTCATTTCACGACTTTGGGGGTCTCCTTACCTCTGTTCTCTCGATAGCCGGCATTGCAATGGCTCTAGATCAATGGTCTAGATCTTTTCTTCGATCAATGACTATGATCATGTTGGGATTGTACGTTTCACGACATTGAGGGACTCCCTACCTCTGTTCTCTTGATAGTCGAAACCGCGATGGCGTTAGATCAATGGTCTAGATCTTCTCCTTTGATCAGCGGCTATGATCAAGTCGGGTTTTCACGTTTCACAAATTTACCTCTTATGGAGTCCCTTCGACACTTAGTCGAATTCCAAATCTGTGCACTCCTTGCAGCAAATTCCTACACAAGATTTGGTTCTTTCGGATGATTATGCACACCTTTTAGCAGACGCTTTGCACTCCTTGCAAAGGGAAAGTCTCGTGCTATCTCTTTTGAGCTTCATTATCGAAAAAAATCCTATCACATACTCCTTGTGTTCGGTGTGCACACCTTGCACTCACTCAATATAATAGAAACAATTGAAATTCATACTAACATTAATAGTTTCATCCATTCATATCAAAATTCATTCATTTATGAAAACCCAATAACAGAGAATCACAAACAGTAACAACCTCACGCATTTGGATCAATTTGCCTCTATTATATTCATTCAGAAAATAAAAAATGGCTACAACTATTCTCAAACAAAAAATTAAACTCAAAAACTCATACTAACTCGCAACAACCCTATTTAGGCATACAAAACCTCTATTTATCTCAGAGGGTCCTTAGGGTTCCCCCCAACTACTCGTCTACTCAAAACGGAAACCTAAATGCTACCTAAGTTCAATTACATTCAATACTTGAAGTGAAACTCCCTGATCGCTTATGATCATTTCACCTGCAAGTGTTTGATGTTCCTTTGTTATTCATTATCTCCGCCAAGGATTCGCAGTAACTCCCAGCGTTTCAGATTCCAAAACGATTCCCCAGCATTGAGATTTTCTGCCACGTGTACTCGCTAACAACATTGACGATGCTCCTACATCAACCCTGTACAACACTAAGATTTCTATCATTACCAATATAGACTTTCTTGGTGTTACATTCAATAAGAGAATAAACTATGGATTTATCCTTAGTCATATGATAATATGCTACAAAATCAATAAGCCATTGATCAGAAGAAGAGATAGAAGTTTCATTTAGGGAGAAATGAAAAGCATAAAGTGCATCTCCATGAGAAGAAGAGGAAGAATCAATATATATGCTATTCTTCTTCATCAATGCTTCCAAAGATTCAATCTCCTTAAAAAATTTGGACTCCATGTGACCATATTTCCCAGAAAAATTACAATGTATGTCTGTCTTCTTATTTTTTTATTTTTCTCCTTTGTCACCATTAGGAGTAGAAGCGGACAAAGAGAGTTTGGGACCCTTGTTTTTCTTGTTTTTGTGGTGAGGATGTTTCTTCTTGGGATTCTTGGATTCATCTTTCTGTTGGGCTACTAACGCTTTGTTGGATGCACATGTAGTGCTGGTTAGTACAAGTTGAAAAAGATTATATGTTTCTCGAATTAGAGCATCAAAAAATGACTCAAGAGAGGGTATTTTATAAGCACTCCCTAGAGATTCTCTAGTGGCATAAAAGGTAGATAAAGAAAAAATAGAATATGCACTACCAAGATTAGAGAGAATAACATATATGTGTTGATGTTCATTTAGATCTAATTGGAACTCTATACACAAAAGTCTAATTTCTTTGAACTTAGATAAGTAATATTCAATGCAAGGAAAATCATTTGGACTTAAATTCATTGAAGAATTTTTCAACTAGTGAACTCGAATAATATCGTGTTTACCCAATACAACTTCAAGATTTTCCTAAGATTTATTTGGGTTGTCAATTCCTTGAAGGTGAAACCTGAAATCATGAGTGATGGAAATGTCGATTATTCCACATGATTTATCGTTCCTATTCACCCATTTGACATTTTTTTCATCACTAGTGGCTTCTTGTTCTTTTCCCAAAGTAATCTGCTACAATCCTTTACTTCTTAATACATATTCCATATGGAATTTCCATGAGAAGTAGTTAGTACTATTAATAAAAATTTCACTGAGAGATTCCATATTAAAATATGTATTAAATGATGAAATTGATGGTCTGGATGGAATGCTCAAAAAAATAGGTTGTTTAAAAAAAATGACATTGAAAATGGGCTTTGGATTTGAAATTTACTCCCTTTTGAAAAAATGTATAAATGGTAACAAAAGAGCCACATGGCAAGTACAAGTTGGTCCATGTGGTGATATTCCTCTTAATAAGCTCACTTTTACAAATAATTTTCTTATGAAGTGACCCACTTTTATAGAATAAGCGAGGATCACTTTTACAAAGAAGTTACTTTATAAATGAAAGTTGCATGCAAAATAAATAACTTAAAATAAAATATTAAAACTACTTATAGTGATTCACTTTTATAATTTAAGTGAAATACACATTACAATGGATGCATGAACTTTTTAAAAAAAAGTAACAAAAAAACGACTTGGACTCAAGATATATTATTTATTAAATCAACTTTTAACTAAGTGAGCTAGTGCAAAACCACTACAAAACAAATTATATTGTTAAGAAGGAGGATTTTTGTGGTGGTTGTTGTTGTTGAAGACTCCCTTGGAGAGTGCTCATAAAAAGGTCTTTTCACACAAGAAAATAATTTCATTTCTTAATGACAAGGGTTAGATCTCGATTAGCTTACCTAGAAAATGCAAATTTTTCCTCTTTTTTTGATTTATTGAGATTGCACAGAGAACACAAAAAAGAACATACACAGACAAAAAAATGTTTTCGCTATGTTTCTAATTTATCGAGATCACACATAGCGCAGGGGAAAGAGCATACAAAAATCGAAAATAGTAAAAACCCGAAAATAAAAAACAGAAAACCAAAATAAAACTAAAACATTATATATAAAAAATTAAAAGTCCATATTTAGGCTTTATACCTCTGAATGTCATTGAAATGGTCAATATCTTGGGCAAATGGAAACCTTTTTGAGTGAAATGAAAGACATTCCTAACTAAAACGAGAACTCCAAACACAATGTTATTGTCCCTTCAACCCTAAAATGTATGGAAATGGTAAATACCAGAGATGCAACAACAAAACTTCCCAATCTCAATCTACAATGGTAGCGGGTCTTCAAATGAACTCTGATACCATGTTAAAAAATACAGGTATTCCAATCGAGAATGAACACCTTTAGTATCCACTCACACAATTAGATTAAAGACAAAATAATAAAATAAAATGTAATGTTCAATGTAAACATACACAGATGGAGTAATGGGGGCTAAGTTTTCACAAGAGAAGGAGGGGGCAGGGGGGGTGAATTATTCATGTATATTAATACCAAACCACTTTTTAAAATTTTTATTGTGTATGAACCTTCTATTCTTCTTTTGAGTGTATCAAAACCCCAATTATTACATACTTGTAAGAGGGTTGGTGCTAAAAGTTGCTTCATATAGTTATTTAAAACATGGGGATGAGTACAATTACCAGTGGGGATTGTGATAGTCAACATGCATGAGAAAAATGGAAATTCAAATGGGTATTGTGGATATTTTTTACAACCAATTTTTGGGATAGAAAGAGAGAAGTGAGTGATGGCGCTTGAAGACAGCCATAGTAAAGTTTGAGGGAATCTTGTTGGAGATATAATTACATAAAGAAGCAGGTTTTTAGGCATTTAGAAGATATTTTTTTGTAAGAAATTACCATAGAGCAAGTGAGTTTTTGTTGACAGTTTCCTATTGTAGCTATAAATCCCTGAAGTTCTCAACAAGAGAGATTCCTTACCAACCTATACTAGATACCTAGAGGGAAGTGGGAAGGACTAAGGAAGTGCATGGAGATAAAGGAGATCCTATCCCTTGGGTTGTGTAGGTTGATGGGAAGAGAGATAGTGGATTGGAATAGTTGTAGGAAAAATTAGCTTATTGTGGGTTAGCTTGGGTCATGAATGGACAACATAGACACCCTTTATTCTGGATTACTAGGCCATCTTGGAGGTAATTTGTTGTTAATGTTTGGATAATAAAATCTACAATTGGGTGGCACATATTTCCTATGTAGCTGGTTGCGCATTTTCTTTCAAAAGATAAGTGTTTTTATTTCCGTTTCACTATTTTTAATTATGGGTTTTATTTTTTGTGTGTTTACTTCGAGTTTTGAGTATCAATTGTATGTTTCTACATATGTGTTTATTTGGCTACATTCATGCTTTAAAAACACTATTAAATGCATGGGCATTTTTTAAACATGTTGCATGCATTTTATTTTAGTGGTTATTAGAAACATTTTATAGGGTTTAATAGTGGGGGAACTACGCTTAGTGTAAATTGAAAATCTACGAAAATGACTATAATTTGATATGAATGTTTTTTTTATTTGGAGCCTTTTGTTCCACAACACAAGTATTTTAACAAAGGACAAACACCTTTAGTAACCACTCACACAACTAGATAAGAAATCAACACACCAATGTTTTTACGTGGTAAAACTCCTATGTTAAAACATACATAGCTCCAACCAATGTGGCCACTTGGAGCAATTTATTAATAAAAAATTAAATATTACATAGAGATTTATAAGAGAATTTCTCACAATTGATTATTGAGAAATGACCCTCCATGCTATTTAAATAGCGATCATGGACCAATCGAGTGTTAAACCACGGATCAATGTAGCCGTTAGGATCAGTGAGAATATGAGTCATGAGTTGACTCTATGTCGGGAACATATCGTGATCGTCAGATTACCCAACTACAAATAAATACTAAAAAAACACACTTTTACGTGATGACACATTGGACCAAATTCATCTTAACTAACACCTAAGTGTTTAAATATCCTAACACCTTCATACCATTTTTATTTTCTTAATTTATAATAGCTTACTGCATAACAAAAAAATGTTAATTGCTCCAAACAACAATTCTTTCATGTGTTGTTTTTCTAACAAATGGTAATAGTTCTACATAATAATTTCCATACATTTAAATAGAAAAACCTAGAACTGAATGAAATTATGTTGTTGTTATGATCTTAAATTTGGTTGCAAGGTTGTTTTCTTCTCTTGTAGTTTGAGAACTTATATAGTCTTAGAGAATTTCCTAATTGGTTCAATAAGAACCACATATTTTATAATTGGAACCACTTTTCACCATTTAGCCTCAAAAGTTAGAATGGAAAATCAATAAATCCTCTTTCTTACTTTTATATCACAAATGATGTTAGGTAGGGTATTTTTATTATAATATATGCCCCTTAAGTTTATTCTCGATAGTTTCTTCAAAGTTTGTAGAAGAAAATGTTATTTTCAATTTAATGTCATTTAGGCATTAAATATTTTTCATGACATATTGCTTAAAATTACTTATTTTTATCAATAAACATTAAGATTATTTTTCATAGTGTCTTAAAAATTTGTGGAAGTAAATGTTATTTTCAATTTAATGTTATTTATGCATTAAATATTTTTCATGATATATTTCTTAAAATGACTTATTTTTATCAATAAACACCAAGATTATTCTAGTGTCTTGAAAGTTTGTGGAAAAAAATGTTATTTTCAGTTTAATGATCTATGCATTAAATATTTTTCATGACATATTGCTTAAAACGAGTTATTTTTATCAATAAACACTAAGAGACTCACCACCCTTATTTCTCTTCTACTCACATTTATGAAATTTTCTAAATAAATAAGAGGGAGATTGGGGACAATTAAAATAAAGGAAACATTATTTTATTTTTAAATCATTTAAGCAATTAAAATTAAGATACTCACGCCCTTATTTCTCTTCTATTTATATTTATGGAATTTTCTACATAAATAAGAGGTGGAGGGTAATTAAAGTTCACGGGTTAATTTGTTTTGTTTGAGAAAAGAGTGGAAGTCCCTTGCGTGGTCACCCCTAAATATAATCTCTTTTTTCTCCGTCTCCCTTTATTTTTTCACATATGAGTAGGGTTTTCTTGGCCGACAAGAACCCTTTCTTCTGAAAAAAAAAATACCACCATAGGCAGCGAAACAAATATAATTCCGTCAGTGCAGATTTTAATGGCAACTCTGTCTCCGACAAAATTTATGGATTCAAGATAACAATCTTGAGGTGGTCGTCTACACCACGACACGTTCTAGAATTTGTTGGTGAACCGAACTATCGACCGTCCAGTGTAAATTATTAATTGTGGCCTCCGATACACTAAAACAACAGAACAAAGTCTGGATTACTTCACGCCCAAGCCGGGACTTGACTTGGTTGTTGGGTATGCAGCTGGATAACTTAACGCCTGACCGTTGCAGTTGTCTAGATTTTTCTGAAGGGTTAGTTCAAATCTTGCATAAGAAATTGGCGGAGTAAATGGTCAGCAATGGGATTCTTGAACGGTAAATGTCATCAGCTATCGTCACTTTGCAGGCCTATGAATCCTCTACTTTTAACTCTATTTTTAAGTTAAAAACCGAGATTATATTTGCTCGACACAAGTAAAGTTGGCACTAACTTTTCAACAAATGTGTACCGAAAATAGTGAACGTTAAGTTGGCACTAACTTTTCAACAAATGTGTACCGAAAATAGTGAACGTTGAATATCTGGTTTGCACAAGACCAGATATTATACAATGCACTCGGAGTTGTGAGCTTGTATATAAACATTCCAGGCAAGGAATATTGAGAGGTATTAAAATGGATTTAGATATGGCAGGTGATAAAGATAGCAGGAATATCACCATAGAGTATATTTTTACTGCAGGTGGAACAACAATAAGTTGGATTTTGAAACTGTAAAAGGTTGTTTCACTTTCAATAACGAAATCAGATTATGTTGTTTCTACAAAGGCCAGTAAAGATATGATTTGGTTATAAAGGTTTATGGAGGAATTGAGAAAGAATCAGGAGAATAGCAGGTGGTACTATGACAAAAAGAGTGCCACTCATTTTGCAAAGAACTCAACCTTCCATTCCAAGACTAAGCATATACATATCAGATATCATTTCATACGATTCCTCTAGGATGATGGACATTTGAAGTTGGAAAATGTACATACTAACAAGAATCCTACAGACATGTTAACAAAGGTAGTAACTAGGGAGAACTTGAGTTCCTTCTCAATATGAGTTTATATCCAAGCATGAAGGTGAAGCTAAGAAATTTTCCAAGTCCAAGTTGGATCATACCCTAGTAGGTACAACAATAGTGGAGTTGTTGTGTTCAGTGTCTAAGTGGGAGATTGTTGGTTGTGGAGCCTGATTATCTTCTTGATTTAGAGGTTTGTTTCAACCGTGTTTGAATCCCATTTCCTGATAGGGGGGATGTCGGGGGATTCCCTCCCCACTATTTTTGTAAGGGGGATCCAGGGGGAGGGGACAATTAATGGATATCCCCCGGGCAAAGGATTAGGGGGCAGCGCCCCCAAAACAGAATTTTCGGAAAAAATTGCCTTCTAAAATATTGTAATTTCGTAGTCAATATGGACCATTTATTATAAGGTCATAGATCTAACAGTAGAAGTGATGTTAGGGTTTTTTTCCCTAGAATGAAATCCTCTTTTTATCAGGGAATTGTATTGTGGTTTTGTATGGGTGTGAATATTGTATTCTTAGAGAGGATATGGTGAGAGAATGAAAAAGAAATTACAACGAGTGTGCTTAGGTTGTATCCGTTCATTCTGTTGGAAATTAATAAATTAAGTACCTGAAAATTTCTTTAGTGGGCATAGACCACATTGGGTGAATAGTGTATATATGTGTCTTTATTGTGTTGTTTATCTTGTGTGCGTTATTTCCAAATTTGTTTTATTTTATTTCTCTGTGATCCTATTTTTTTAACAATTTGAAATTTCCTCTTAACGGTTTTTTCACATGGTTTAAAATTTTTGAGTCACTACCAATGAGGATAAGGTCATCAACATAAAGAAGAAGGTTTATGACATGGATTCCTACTTTCTTGGTATAGACATTAGAGTCAAAATGACATCTAGAATAGCCGATATCAAGAAGAAAGTAGTCCATTTTGGCATACCAAGCTCGAGGAGCCTGTTGAAGACCATAAAGAGATTTCTTAAGGTGAAAAACAAGACTTCAGTCATTCTTGACATCGATAGAAGGTTGTTCCATGTAGATATATTATTGCAAACCCATGCAAGAAGGTGATTCTAAATCCATCTGACAGACCTCCTATTCATGTGAGGCTGTAAGGGATAGATCAGGGAAAATGGAATTCATTTTGTCTACGAGAACAAAGGTTTCATTATAGTCAATTCCTTCAACTTGAGACAATTCTTTAGAAACTAACATGCCCCATGTATTTCAACACTTCCATCTAATGCATATTTAGTTCTATACACCCATTTACATATGACAAGTTTTTTTATTTATTTTAGAAGAGGTACAATATCACAAGTATCATTTTACATCAAAGAATGATACTCTTCATGCATTGGTGTATCCCAATCTGAATGACCTAAAGCTTCTGGAAATGTATATGGATAATGAGACTTTGAAACTTGATCCAAAAGAGAAAAGGTTTTTTAGAACTCTGAACGTTTTCAAAACCGATTCGAAGGATCACTGGTAAGATCATCAATTACTTCTCGAGTTGAACAGACCCATCAGGGAAGATGTGGTGTTGATGGGGGTTCATATTCAATGGATTCATATGGAGGAAGGTGAGTAGAAAAATGTGGATTTTCATCCTCATTGTCATCATTTGAAGAAGAAGAAACCATAACAAAAATAGAAGATGGAACAAACATCGAATATGGATCACATGATGAAGAAGACACAAATGGTGAAATAGGCTCATAGACCAAGATATTTTCAGCAAATTTAACATCTCTTCTAATAATAATTTAATTAGAATGAGGTTGAAGAAGTATGTAACCTCTCACATCTTCAGAATAACCAACAAAAATACAATTCTCACTTTTAGGTTGTAAAGCTTTCATTTTTTCATTAGGAATATGAGCCCTTGCTACACTATCAAATATACAAAACTGACTTAAATTTGGCTTAATTTTATTCCATTCTTATTCCTATGTTATATTTTTTAGAGCCTTTGTGCGAGTGTGATTTACTATGTAATTTCCACAGTTAATGGCTTCCATCCAATAATTAAGACTTAATCCCTTAGATTGTATCATACAATTAGTCATTTCTTATAATGTATGATTCTTTCTCTCAACAACACCATTTTCTTTTGGTGTATATCGAACAATGTGTTACATTTGAATTACATGTGAAGTGCAATAACTTTTAAAATTGTTGTTCACATATTCATCTCCATTATATGTTCTTAACCTTTCAAGTTGATGTCCATATTTTTTTTCTACAAGGGACTTGTAGGAAAAAAACTTGTAAAATACTTTACTCTTAATTTTTAAGAAGTAAATCGAAGTGTGTCTTGACAAATCATCAATGAAAGTTAAGAAATACTTGCACCCAGAAAAAGAAGGAGAAGAAAGTGGACAACACAAGTCACGATGAACAAGATGCAAATGGGTCGAGGAATTCCAAGAGGCACATTGTCAAAATTGCCCTGATGATGTTTTCTAAGAACACAACTGGGACAAAAACCATCTTTACAAGAAAAAAGAGGAATACCAATCACCATATGTTGATTACATAGTTGTTGCAATGAGCGATAATTTAGATGACCAAACCACCCATGTCAAAGTTTTCTTAATTTATCGCTATGAGAAACAAAAACTAATGGAAAATATGATGAGCAAAAGTTGTCAAACTTGTACAACCTGGTAATATCATTAACAATTCCAATTTCAATAAAATGCCTAGGTTCTTTTAGATCCTTGATTACAACTTGGTGAGGTGAAAAATATATGGTTTTACCTTCACCTAAATGAGTGATTTGATACATTGATAGAAGGATGCATGAAATAATTGGAACACATAATACATCATTGAAATGAACATTATCTACCTGAATTCCTCTAGACCCTACAACACTAATAGATCTATCAATACCAAAAAATATTTTCTTGGTGTTACATTCAATCAGAGAAGAAAGTATGGCTTTATCCTTATTCATATGATACGATGCTACAAAATCAATAAGCCATTGATCAAAATAAGACATAGAAGTTGCATTTAAGGAGAAACTGGAAGCATAAAGTGTATGTCCATGCGAAGAAGAGTTAGAAGAGGAAGAATCAATATCGATGTTGTGCTTCTTCATCGATTCTTCCAAAGCTTCCATCTTCTTAAAATATTTGGACTCCATGTGATCATATTTCCCAGAAAAGTTACAATGTACCTAGAAGTCTTCTTATTTTTGTATTTTTATCCTTTGTCACAATTAGGAGTAGAAGCTGACAGAGAGAGTTTGGGACCCTTGTTTTTATTGTTGTTGTGGTGAGTATGTTTCTTTTTGGGATTCTTGGATTCATTTTTATGTTGGGCCACTAATGCTTTGTTGGATGTACCTGTAGTTTTGGTCAGTCCAAGTTGCAAAAGATTATATTTTTCTCAAATTAGGCATCAAAAAATGACTCAACAGAAGGGTTTTTATAAGAACTCCCTAGAGCTTCTCTAGTGGCATAAGAAATAGATTAAAAAAATTGAATATGCACTACCAATCTTAGAGAGAATTACATATATGCATTGATATTCATTTAGATCTAATTGGAACTCTACACACAAAATTCTAAGTGTTTTGAATTCAGATAAGTAATATTCAATGCAAGGAAAATCATGTGGACTTAAATTAATTAAACAATTTTCCAACTAGTGAGCTCGAATAATATCATTTTTACCGAACACAACTTAAAGCTTTTCCTAAGATTTATTTAGGTTGTCAATTCCTTAAAGGTGAAACCTTAAATAAGGTGTGATGGACATGTTGATTGGTCCACTTGCTTTCTCATTTGTATTAACCCATTTGGCATATTTTTCATCACTAGTGGCTTCTTGTTCTTTTCCCAAGGTAATATGGTACAATCCTTTCATTCTTAATACATCTTCCATATGGGATTTCCAAGAGAAGAAGTTGGTACTGGTAAGAAAAATTTCACTAAGAGATATCATATTAAAATATGTAGAAAATGATGAAACTAATGGACTCGATGGAATGCTCGAAAAAATAGGTTGCTTAAAAAAAACGATAGTGAAAATGAGATTCGGATGTGAAATTTATTCCATTTTGAAAAAATGCATAAATGGTAACCAAAGAGCCACATGGAAAGTAGAAATTGATTCACATGGTGATATTCCTCCTAATAAACTCACTTTTACAAATAATTTTCTTATGAAGTGACCCACTTTTATAGAATAAGCGAGGATCACTATTACAAAAAAGTTACTTTATAAATGAAAGTTGCATGCAAAATAAATAACTTGAATTAAAATATTATAACAACTTATAGTGATTCACTTTTATAATTTAAGTGAAATACACTTTACAACAATGCATGAACTTTTTCAAAAAAAGTAACAAAAAAGAGATTTGGACTCAATATCTATTATTTATTAAATCAACTTTTAACCAAATGAGCTATTGCAAAACCACTGCAAAAAACATTATACTGTTAAGAATGAGGATTGTGGTGGTGGTTGTTATTCTTGTTGTTGTTGAAGACACCCTTGGAGAGTGTGCTCATAAAAAGATCTTTTCACACAAGACAAATATTTTACTTCTCCATGACAACAAGGGTTAGATATCGATTAGCTTACCTGGAAAATGCAATCTTTTCTTCTTTTTTTGATTTATTGAGATTGCACAGAGTGCACAAAAAATAAAATAGATAGATAGGAAAACACTTTTTGCTCTGTTTCTGATTTGTCGAGATCACACATAGTGCAGGGAAAAGAGAATACATAGAACAAAAAGAGTAGAAAATCGAAAATAAAAAGATAGGAAACCAAAATAAAACTTAAATATTATCTTTGTAAAAAAATAAAAGTGCATATCCAGGCTTTATACCTCCGAATCTAACTGAAATGGTCAATATCTTGGGTAAATAGAAACATTTTCGAGTGAAATGAAAGACATTCCTAACTGAAACGAAAACTCCAAATACAATGGAATTGTCCCCTTAACCCAAAAAAGTATGGAAATGGTAAATACCAGAGATGCAACAAAAAAACTTCACAATCTCAATTTACAATGGTAGTGGGTCTTCAAATGAACTATGATACCATGTTCAAACATACATGTATTCCAATAGAGGATGAACACCTTTAGTATCCACTCACACAACTATATCAAAGATAAAATAATAAAAAAAATGTAATGTCAGATGTAGACATAAATGGATGAAGTAATTGGGGCTAAGTTTTCACAAGTGAATGGGGGAAAGGGGGAATTATTCATGTGTATTAATACCAACCCACTTTTTAAGATTGTTATTGTGTATGAACCTTCTATTTTTGTTTTGAGTGTATCAAAGCCCTAATTATTGCATACTTGTAAGAGGGTTGGTGTTAAAAGTCACTTCAAATAGTTATTGATAACATGGGAAGGAGTACAATCACTAGTGGGGATTGTGATAGTCAACATGCATGGGTAAAAGGGAAATTCAAATGGGTATTGTGGATATTTTTTACAACCTATTTTTGTGACAACAAGAGAGGAGTGAGTGATGGAGCTTGAAGAAAATCATAGTAAGATTTGAGGAAATATTGTTGAAGCTATAATTACATGAAGAAACAGGTTGTTAGGTATGCAGAAGAGATTTGTGTGTAAGAAATTACCACAGAGAAAGTGCATTGTTTCTGAGAGTTTCCTATTACGAGTATAAATCCATGGACTCCTCAACAAGAGAGATTCCTGACCAACCTGTACTAGAGCCCTGAAGCGAAGTGGGAAGGCCCAAGGAATTTCATGCAGATAAGGGGGATCCCATACATTGGGTTGTTCATGTTGATTCGAAAAGAGATAGTGGATTGGAATAGTTGTAGGAAAAATTAGCTTGTTGTGGGTTATCTTGGGTTGTGAATGGACAATATAGAAACCCTTTCTTGTGGATTCCTAGACCATCTCAGGGGTGATTTGTTGTTAATGTTTGGAGAATCAAATCTATAATTGG
>JASDQU010030593.1:7658-22402 GCA_032191745.1 Picea mariana | reverse complement strand
CCCCCTCTAAACTCCTCCCCCCCCACTTATTCCTCTTTCACCGCCTTCCCTTCATTAACTCCCTACCTAACTGCTTTATTACACCTTATCCCCCCGCCATTAATACCCTTATCCCTTCTTTATTACTTATCCTAATGTATTGAATACGTTATCCCTTGTGGGATACGTAACCTAATTTAATATTATATCTTATTATCCACCATTAATTTAATACTTTATTAATTAATGAATTAATTAATAATTAAATCAGTCATTAACCATCATGAACAACTATTTAATAATGATCTATTAGAAATGTTATTTTAAGACATAAATATAGTTTAGCTAATCTTTTAGGATTATATTATTAAATTAATTATACTTAATAATCAAGGGTCGTTACAAAACTGAAGTGAAAATTGAAGAAAATATTCTCCTAGAGGAATATTCTCCATAAACCTTAGGAGATTGGATAAAGACTAATGAGCATAGGAAAAACCTTAGGATAAATAAATCCTAAGTGTGTGTGAAGTAACTCCAACACCCCTCTGAACATGACTATGGTGAAAATAAAGAATGGGTCCCAACAATGAGGCCATGTTAGGTACCCAAATACAAAATATAAACTGAAATAAAGTGAGGAAAGAGGGAAAAAATCATGGGAAAACCCCCCATGAAGGTAAAATGTATATAAAAATAAGAACTAACAGCTTCTAGGAAACTGTATCCTTCACTCCAAGATGACTTCACAGAGAATGGAACTTCTACTCAGTGAAGGTCTTGGTGAAGATGTTTGCAGTGTGTTATATTGAAAGACATAAATGTAGGTTGATGATCCCCTTGTGTACTATGTCCTAGATGTAGTGCATGCGGATCTCAATGTGCTTTGTCTTACTACTATGAACTGGATCTTTGCAGAACTTCAGAGTGTTATGGTTGTCACACTAGATGACAGTTGGTCGATGAAACTTAATTCCAAACTCAGTGAGAAAATGTTGCAGCCACATAGCCTAAATGGTTATGTTAAATACCGCTATGTACTCTTCCTCGAATGAAGAAAGAGAAATAGCATACTGCTTCTTACTCGACCAACAGATAGGCTCGGAACCAATACTGAGTGAGTATCTAGATGTGGACTTGCGATCAATTTTATTGCTATCCGAGTCAGAATCGGTGAACCTAATGAGATATAATGTAGATTCTACTACATAATGAATCCCAAAGGTGATGGTTCCCTGTACATATAGAAGTATATGATTTGCAACCTTCCAATGTAGGTTAGGCAGCTCCTGCATGAACCTGGAAACTGCGCCAACTACATAGGAGATGTCTGGCTTGGAGTGTGTGAGTACAAAAAACTCCCCACTAGCTGTCTGTACAATGTGTTGTCAACCAGTGGAGTGTTCCCACCATCATAAAGTTTGACTCTGGATAGGAAATGAGTCGGAGAAGACTTATAGTTTGTCATGTGAAATCCCTCAAGGAGATCTCGTGCATACTTGGCTTGAGATAGTTTGATTCTTGATGCATCCTGACTGATCTTGAGTCCAATGAAGAAGTGTAGCAGACCCATGTCCATTATCAAGAACCTATCATGTATAAACTTGTTGACTATAGAAATCATTGAAGTTGAGCGACCGATGATCAACAAATCATCAACATACATAACTAAGGGTAGAAGTGAATCAACTGTCCTGAGCATGTATACATTCGGGTCTGAGTTACAACATAAAAATTTATGTGACAATAGGTAGGATTCCATATTGGCATACCATTCCCTTAGATCCTGCTTGAGGCCATAAAGAGATTTATTTAGTTGATAGACCAAAGAGGAATCCTTCATAAATCCCTGAGGCTACTCCATATAGATCTCCTCAGAGAGATCACCATGAAGAAATGCATTCTTTATGTCCATATTATGGACTTCTCATCCATTGGCCACCACAATGCCAAGTTACAAACATATGGAATACATATTCGCTACCAGAGTGAAGGTCTCATCATAGTCAATGCCATGCACCTACTGAAAGACATTGGAAACAAGCATGGATTTGTATTTGCTAATTTTTCCATCCACTGCGCTCTTGGTCTTATAGAACCATCTTCACCTAATAAGTTTCATTCCAGAAGGATGGGGAACCAGATCCCAAGTCTAGTTATCAAGGAGGGAATTGTACTCCTCCTGCATGGTGGATTCTGAAAAGGGATTTCCAACAACCTCTCCATAAGACTGGGGATCTAAAGACTAAACTAAGAAAATATTCCTAGAGGGAAATGGTTCAGTGGTAGTGAGTGCAATAGGAGGATCCACAAAATCAAATCAAGTCCTTCTAGTATCGACTGGATCACCAATAAGATCCCCTGCATCCTGAAGGTTAGTCTGGGCCCTTACTTGGGCCTCTTCTCTGGCTCTACATCTGCATATGGATGCACTTACTTTGCATATGACTATACTAACTCTGTATCTGGATCATCTAAATCCTCTGAATCAAAACTCTCATCTGAAGAAGATTCGACATGTGTTGCCCCTTGACCATGTTTTGGAGATCCTTGGTGAGGTTTGACCTATTTTGGGACTTCGATAGGCTGTCAAAGGTGGAGCTCAATTCGAAGAGGAGATCGTGGGATCTCAGCCCCTTTTAGGGTGTTTTGTTTTTTAGGCTTATGTAACGGGTATGGGGATGTAGGCCCATGTGTTTACTCATGTCTAGGCACTTTTATAATGTATAAATAGATATCTAGGCGATGTAGGAAGAGGCTAGTGTGCTAAGTGCAAATGATAGTTGTAAATTCTTTGTTCATACTGTGTGAGACTTGCAAGGCTAAGTGCAAGTGACTGTAAGAGACTGTGTAAAGGATTTGTGCTGTAACCTAGATCGAGGAAGGAGGATATGGCAAGGTGCGCGCAGATCTCCTATCCTATGCGGAGTAGGATCTTGTGGCTCTATGCATGTAGATGATTGACATAAAACAATAAAGAGAATAAGAGTTGGTGGACATAGCCCCAGGCTGGGGGTAAACCATGCATATCCTGTGTTGTGGTTTCTTTGTGCATTATGGTGGTTTTATGGTTCATATGATTAATTCTTACATAAATGATGTGTGCTTAGATGAATATGATAGCTTAGTTCCTAATGATGTGAATAAGATGCTAGATCTGATCTATGTTGATGTGCTTAGAGCTTTAATGTGTTGAGTCTTGTTGAATATTGCGTTGTGCTATAATTAGGGTTTATCTGCGCTATAGGAAAATGGTAAGTGCTAATTAATGACAAACACTAAGTGATCTATTAAGGTTTTGTAATCACATATCTCTGTCCCATCTAGGTTGTCGACATCTGAGTCTTACAACCACCCCTACCTCTACCTCGGGTGAGACTTCACCTGCTTCGTAGGTGTTTCTAAAAGGGATGATACTTAGGGTTTTGTTGGTGCATTGTTGAAGCATTGAACCCTGGGTCTGCCCCTGTGCCAACAAATGGTTCCATTGCTAGGACCTGAAACTATGATTGCTGGGAACTGAGGAAAAGAAAGAAAGATCTGTGCGTAGATCTGTTGCTTTAAGTGCGCAATATTTTACTTGACTACGAAGCTCTCTGCTAAGAAAGGAATTAGATTTGAAATCTTTGTGCTCTGATAAAAGTAAAGTAATTTTTTATTTATTAAAGAGGTAAGATCTCGAAGCTTTTTTCTTTGTTAAAAGTAAGATAAGGGTAAATTTTTGTTTCAATAATATGAATCTAGGTATGTTTGATAAATTTTGGCCTAGTTTGAAAACTAGGGCACAACTAGAAGAAAGAAGGTTTGATATGAATAGATTTGATAGAAATAATGAAAGATATGGTATTCCTATGCATAGAAAGAATGTTTGGACTAACAAATGGATGCAGGATCCTAGAAATATTTTTTTGTAGGTTAGCCACCATGATCCTAGTGTGGAGTACAAGAAAGTTTGGGGATCATTTAAGAGAAAGAGAGGACTAATTATTTGTTACAGTTGCAGAAGACCGGGACACCTTGCTAAGGAATTCCCTGGTAGAAGAACTAGTTGTATTTGTTGTAAAGCTATGGACCATTACGTTCTGGATTGGCCTAGAATGATTGCTAAGGTTAAAAGAATGAATATGAGACAAGAAAACCCTGAGGAAGGCCAAGAAACGGAGACCATGGAAGAATCCCAGAAAGAATCAAAGACTGTATTACTACAAATTAAAGAAATCTTGAATGATCATAGAGATATCAACTTGTCAGAGATCTTCAAAGAGAAAGATTGCATAGAAACATGAATAGGAGACTTCAACATATACTATGTTCTGGATGAGAAAACACAGTTGAATATTATGGAAGAAAGAGCTTGGGAAATTTTAGGAAATCCTGCTATGATTCCTTCATTGGGAAGAATAGGATTATTTAGAGGAAAGTTGATAACCCTATGTGGAAGACTTACCCATACATCTATGAGTTCTCATGGCACTTTGATGGAAGAAGAATTTAAGATCATGTTGATAGGCATAAGTGACACACTGTCAACCGAAAAAATAGATCTAGACCAGGGTTATCTAATTAACCCAAGCCGTTTGGTGTGATCTATTCTGACGGGTTTAATGGATCTATTAGCCAACTTGGGTTCTAAAAAAAGAGACAAACTACTCTAAAGGTAAAACTATAATACTATATACGTGGATCTAATTATTTACAAGTGTTTCAAAAACGTAAATATAAATATGTGATTATGAGCAGAGTATTTACAAATTCCAATTTTCTGATGAATGCCTTGCGAAGTCAATGTTTGGTAATTGTTTTCGAAAGTAGATAAAGAAAGCACATATTTTTGTATTTTCTGTTTTATAATATAATAACTAAGAACTTAAAAAAATTCTAATAAAACATAATCTGAAACAAGGATAGAGTAATGGTCACTGCCAATTTAAACTGTCTTGTCTCACTAATAAAATAGACTAATAATAGAAATTAAATGTGAATAAAACTAACCTGAAATTAATCTCATATAGTTTCTATGTCTATGTGCAATCCAAACCTCCAACTATCTTGTCTGTGAGAGAAATCCGCGACAAACTTATACTAACATCTCTTGAATAAAATCAAGGTGTTTATTGACATCTAAGATATAAAAACAGAGTAACAAAAATGTATATCCAGTGATCTTGTGATTATGAATGATTATAGTAAAAGAAACTGTAATATGAAACATTCATTGGGTACATCAACTAAACATCAAGGATAAATCAAGATATTAATGTTGAAATGATGATCACATATATAATATATGAAACAACAAATTATAGACAAAATTTAAATAATGACATAAAATGAAACATTGTATGTCATTGAGGCTAAAGCTATGCAACATATTAATATTCCAAAATATAAGAGACAAAACATAAATGAAACAACTTCACATTGGTCTAAATCCGAAATGCAAACAACTTGTCCATTTAGTTATGAAAATTACATGTCCATAATCTATTCCAAGAAAATATGACCCTCCTACTAACAAAGTGAACAATATTTAAAGTAACCTGGGATCACATACTCATATCTCACAAGATAGAGATGGATCTCCTAAAATCAAACAATATTACAAAACTAGTGGATTGGGAACCACTTATAACAAAGTTGGTTTATTCAAAAATATATCAAAGTTTCTNGTATAATTGAAAGATATATCCTCCCAATAATTAGCAGCAACATCTCCAATTTCCTAAAAAAAACAAAACCATTTTAATAAATTAGGAAAACAATTAATCATAATTAATTATTAATTTTTATAAGAAAAGAGACTTGGCAATAGAATCAAAGATTTTGTAGACAATCTTAATTTTAGTAAATCAAATAAAACTTCAAATCAATTTATTCTAAATTAGATAACATGAATCAAATGGAAGGATAATAAAATTATTTTACCATTAACAATTAACTAAAGAAGGGTCATAAAGTTAAGAATTTATTACTTCCTTGACATTGGTCGCATTTTTGATAACTATGTTACCGGATCTCTTAATACATTTAGCTTTCCTCTCAATGTGCACCTTGAGGTCACAATTTTCTTGCCTCACTAAATCATTCTGGGAAGTAAGAGTTTTAATTTTAGACTGTAGGAGTGGAATGTTAGTGTAGTATCGCTCGATCCAATGGAAACATACATCACATTGTACGAAGAGACAACAGGTCGATGAAGTGCACAGTCAAACAAGGGTGTATCCATACTACCTGCTATTTTCTTCTGATGAGGCCTAATATCAGAGAATCCCTCTTTACCTTTGAGGCACAATGGCAAATTTGTCACAAAATTATAAGGTTTAGTAGGAACAATAACTTTCTTTCTGTAACCCTGAAATTCTGGATCTTCCAAAACTAGAAAATCTTCTATCTCAGTATCTGAAACCTCATCGATCTTGATCAGACCGATTGAGCTTAGATGAGTGTTGTTTCGGTTGATTGTTTTCCTTGAAATTAGGTGACCTGCCTTTTTGTTCTTGAACCCTAAGTCTGTGCACTTCTGTTTTGTTCCTTTACAAGGTTTCTTGACATCCAATTTCATAATAATGTTCAAGCTAGCATCAACCTCAAGAAGAAGAGGGTCAATTACCTTCAATTCAATAGTCTCTTGGTCAGGACATCCTGCAGGTGAATACTTACTCAGCATCCCTGCGTTTATAGGTCTTCTTTTGGTAAAGTCTAGTCCATTGATTGAAACATCGAACTGGTCTTCAATCAGTGGCTCGTGTAGGTTAGTGTTTACTGTAGGAACATTCTGGGAAAAACCATTCCTTATCAAACAATTCTCCCAAAAGTCACCTACGGTTGACAAGTGATGCACCAACAATATCTTAACCAATCCGTGATGGAACATGCTTGAATCAACACTCTATCATTTATATCTTCTGGACATTTTATAGAGACTTCTCAACAAATAAAATGGCATATCTAAATAGAAACAAATGAAATACATGTGTAAACGGATATAGTAGAGGAATACCAATCTGTATCGACCATCACATGTCACAAATTGTTTGAGAATTAACAATAAACCATGCCACCTAGGTTTCACTAGAGAGATAGGGATACCTTTTGCACAACAGTTGATCTTTCAAGATGCCATAAATAGACTCCATGGGACTCCTTCAATTCAGGCATTTTTGAACCATTTTTGACCCTTTGATGGAAGATCGATTTCTTTTCTCACAAACTCCTCGGTCAACTCTCACTGTGTGTCCCCTATTTTAGCTCTGCAACCATCAAAGGTTTGTGTGAAAGATTTATCCACTTGAAGATTATAACCCTCAAATTTCCTAAGGAAAACATCCTAACCCTGGATTTTTAGGTGCTCAATTGCATCGTCATGAGAAAGAAAAGCGTGGCATCCATTCAGATCCAAGAGAATGACAAGCACCATGACAAATGTAACCAAAATGCAACATGATATAATCTGGATAATTTTAGGTTCAGATTGTGGGAGCAACAGGAACAAGCCCGAGTGGAGAGCGAAGACACAAAAATAACATAGACTGTTGTTATGATCGCTCAGATAGTGGGAGTGAAAACTAGGGGTTTGATTGTAATCCTTACCATCCCTTGTGATGAGAGCCAAACATACAGATCAGTACCAAAACACTATGCATGTAATGAAAGTTTCATTAATATGTTAAGCCAACAAGGTGAGGCGAGGACGCGAGTACAACAGGTTTGTATTGATTTGTATGACTGTTGGTACGACCATTGAATTCATGACAGGACTAATGGGTGTTATATATGCACTAAAAACACACTAAAATCCCTCAATTAAATTTTCAACACGGGGTAAGTAAACTTAGAGTTGTAGAAAAATATATGTCAAAGGTTGAAGGGTTGATAGTAGTATAGTATAACTAAGGAAGTGGTTATCTAAAGGCTAATCTATTCAAGCAAAGCTATCTAATGAGAAAACCCTACTACACAACTTGAAACTATGTAACCTAAGTACTTTTGGGCCAAGGATTGATGGATAGTTCTAAGAAAGCAGGTAAAAACCCTACTTGAAGCAAACTAGTTCATAACAATAAGCAAAAATAACTATTAAGCATAACAATAAGAAAATAACAAAAGAAAACTACTTTAACTTGCCAACCTACATTCAATGAGAAACTACCCTATGAAACAAAGTAAATAAACAAGCCATCAACTATTCTATTAAAGAAAATAAGCAAGTAAGAAAAACAACTAACTAACCTATTAAAGTAAAGCAACTAACTAACCTATTAAGGCAAGTAAACAAGTAAGAAAAACAACTAGCTAACCTATTAAAGCAAGTAAACAACTAACTACTCTAAGATAACTTCTACTGCAAGTAAAAGCTTCTCATTGAACAACTATCTAGCCTAAGAGGCAAGTGGACTATATTCAAACTTCAAAACTATTTCTAATTCATAAAAGAAAATCTATTTAATTGAAAGCAAGAAAGACCAATAACTAACCTTTAATCTATGATAAGAAAAATTGCTCTTTAATCTATTAAAAAAAAATACTATCTATCCTACATCAACAATAAAATTATCTTCTAATCTATGAAAGAAAGAAACTATCTTTTAAACTATGAAAGCGAGAAAACTATCTTCTAATCTATAAAAGCAGGAAAACTATCTTCTAATCTATGAAAACTCAAATATAGTGTTGGTGGTTGCGTGAATGTCTTTGGTGCCTTATAATATCTCGGTGGCACTTGACAACAAAAGATAATTCAAGCGATATAAGCTCAATACTGATTTCAATAGCTAGTGAAAGGTATGGATTAAACAATCCAATGAGAATTTATCCATGACATAAACAATCGCCAATTACCCTGCATATTCATTTATTAACAATCAACAATATAATGAGATCATAATTGTACCTCTACACTATGTAAGCAAAATTCATACTTAACTCAATCATTAACTAAGAATTGTAATTGCAATCTCATTCTAAGAAATAAAGTGCATAAAAAGAAACTATGCTATGCCTATCTTAACAATTCAAAATGTGATAAGGAAAATGCTTGAAAACAGAATTAAAACATGACATATAAAAAGTAAACTAATGCATGTATTGACTAACAACTGGTTAAGCAAATTCTACAATTAAAAAGACTAAAATTAACCCTATCCATCCACCAAATCCTTATTTAAAAGAAGCATAAAATACAATTATGTTCTACTTTGTTTTAATTCTCATTTTAAATCAAATTTCAAAAGCATGAATGAAACACAATCTAACATCTAATGGCACACGGGTTTAGTAGATGAATTTTCAAATTCGTCTCTATCTATCAAATGAATGCATATTAACACATGCCTTTATACTAACCTACAAAAGAACCAAATCATTAAGCTACAACAACATATTATATAACAAAAGAAAAATAGCGATACATGGACAATAAATGAAAAAGAGAGATGTCTAAGCTATGAAATGTACAAACAACACATGGACAATTATCGGACTATTGGTGCCCGCCCCCCAGCAGGTCATGGTTTCTTCTCAAATGCACACCATGAGATCAACAAAATGAATTCACCATTAAAATGCAGAAACACGGTTTTATATAACTTCGGCAATGGAAAATGGAAAAAATAAAAGAGAGTAACGTTTTTCTCCAATACACTACTCCTATTGCTTCTTCTTCTATTGTCTGACCATCCTAGTGGTATTTATAAGTTTACATACCAAGTGGTTGACCATAGGAGGGTCGAACCACTTCTAAATTCAACAATTTACATTAAATGATGCCCCAACTGCTGAAACGGAGTGGGCCAATAATCGCCTTGTTTAACAACCAAAACTGAGTTGTTAGGAGTTCGGTAGATGGAGGGGGAAAGCATGAAAAAAACCCACATTCCCGATTCACCCATCACTGGCCACCAATACCATAACTGCCAATTCACCCACCATTTTTGTGCAGGATGTGATGTTGGACGCAACACCGTATGAGGTACTAGATTGAGTGTTGGAATGAGTATCAAACCGAGTGCTAGAAGCATAAACGTGATGTGTTTTTTCCCTGCAACACAAAAAAATGTGAATCATATCCTTGAAAGCATAAAAACATGATGAATTATACTCAATATTATCATTAAACATAAATCATACATACCTAGTGTAGATCATACCGTTTTAACATAAAATTCTTCAAAAATCTCTTTCAAAACATGAAAAACACATATGCACATTCAACAAAAAATTTCTAATAACCGTCACAAAATTGATCATATCTCAGGCCCAACATTACCCCCACAGTTACGATTTTCTAGGTCCCACTGCAAACAAAAAGAAGTTACCCCTCGTGACTAGGCTTGTTGAGGAGGATCAACTTTGGAAGCTTCTCCTTCTTGCTATGAAGACTTTTCCTTGTGCCTCTTATGTTGCTTCATCTGTGCTCTGAGGCCGTAGTTAGATTTGTTCATCTAATTGACCAACCTTTGAAGGGATTTAACCTTTTCTTGAAGGACTGCATTATCATGATGAAGATGTGCATCTATTTTCTTCCTTTACTCCAACTGTTGGAGAAGATAATGGTTTTGTTTTTGTAGCTTCTCTATGGTTGGGGCAGAATTGGTTATCTCGGAGGAAGGCTTAGATCCTTTGAGTGATGTAGACAATCTATCATTTTTAGGATCTAGAGTAGGCATGGGTGAAGTAGGAGTGATGGAGGATTGGTAAGGAGAGGTAGGTTCTAATTTTGTATTTCTTAGTGGCTCTAATCCATCCACGGAAACTTCCCTAAGTCTCTTGTGAGGGCTCTCAAGATCAGAGGACACTTGGATAGGATCTGAAGCAGGTAGGGGTTTTGCATAAGGTTTTTTTCTTGTGCTCTGTGTACTTTTTCAAAAGTGTCCTCTACCAAATCGATTTCCCCCCCTCCTATTTGTGGGAATGATGGGAAAGTCTTGTTGGATTACTTCTTGGAGATTTTTAGGTGTAGGATCAAAATAGATTGAAGGCATTGGGGGGTTAACAATAGGATTATTTTGGTCTTTGCTCTTGGTCTTTTTACCTGATGAGGAAGTGGGGATATCAACAAGCTTTTTGTATTGTTCCAGAAAAGAGAGGGTTTGTGCAAGGGGTTTTTGAGTTTTTGGAGAGAGAGGCTTGGATGAAGAGACAATTTTTAGTCTAAGTGGCTTTTTTCCGGTCTTAACTGTCAAGTGACGGTTTGCGAATTGATAGATAAATACATCCCAAGTTTTCCCCTGTTTCTCTAGTTCGGCTAGAAAAATAAGTTTGATCAAGCCATGGTGAAATAGACTATTGTGTGGGTTAGTCACATTATTCCTCACTTTAGAGGACATCTTCTCCAATATTTTTAGAAAATAGAAGGGGAAGTTCAAAGGTTTGTTGAACAAAAAATGAGCTAGCAATCTAAAATGACAATCTTTGAAAGTGGAGTATCTACCTTCGCATGTAATCAACCTCATGATGATGATGAGAGTGTTTATCAATTCCACCTTTATCCACTCCTTAGAATATCCTTTTTCTCCTGAAATTCTCTTGAATTTGGGGTTAAACACCCTGTTATAACTTGAGCGCGACAGTTGGTGGTTTTTGAACCATCTATCTCCCATTATTGAGAGCTTAGTACCTGCAACAATGGATTCTTCTAAGACTTCAAAGGAAAGAGACCCCACCCGTGTTGTCTTCCCATCGAAACTAAGGGAAAATTTCATAGAGAGGTCGTCATCATGTCCCTGCAAGTTAGACAAAAATAGCCCCGAGCCTGCGTGCAAAAACACCTCTCTGCATTGTGAAAATTCAGGAATGGAAAAGAGATCCGCATAGGAGGAGGGTTAGTTCCTCCTAAGAATCATGGTAGAGGAAAAATAAACCAGGAAGAGGTGTGAACAGTCCAAGAGATGGCACAAATTGGGCACAGTCTGAGCACAATTTGAATAGGGGAATAAATGGCAGAGACTGGGCGCGATTTGAACAGGGGAATAAATGGTAGAGGCTGGGAGCGATTTGAACATGGGAAGAAATGACAGAGGCTGGGTACGATTTATTAACACAAGGTAGAGAAAATGGCAAGGGCGAATGGAGATAATGGTTACCCAACCCAATTTTGAATTCTCCTATAGTGGATTGGGTTGTAAACATGTGCGCATGAGCTGCCATGTGTGGGAAATTCAAATTTGAAGGCTCATTTGTTGGGGAAATGTAATGATGCACAGTTAGATCAATGTCCAAGTCTTTGGAATTGGACATTTGATCATGAACATATAAAGCATCTTCAATTAATTGTCTGCAATCAATTCAATTGAATGTAATTGAGTTCTAATTACTTGGAATCTAGGACAGTTACTGATGTGTAATTCATATGGTACTCTGTTCGACACTTCATACGTCTTTTCATATGGCACCTCATATGATAATTTATATGTAACTTTTTTGTTAAGTACATTTTCACCTCTTATAATGGATAGCTGGTAAATTTGAAGTGTTTTTGACAATCACAGTGGTTAATGAGCAAAGGCAGAATGCTCCATTGTTGTTGATTTTTCCATCATGCTCACTCAATCCTCTTGCATATGACATATAATGTCAAACCTGCAATGAGAAGGTTATGGCAAGCATAAAACATGTATTTTCAAACCTACAGTGTACAACTTGTAATGAAAAATAAACCGATAAAGTGGTGTGGTCTGTTAGGAAATTTATAGCACACAGAAGTTTAGCATTTCAAACATAACATGACTATTAATGTAATAACTGATATCATAGAAATAATGCAAAAATTATTGCAAAGATTTATTTCTCTAGGCAATGATCGTTTGTCAGCTTATGAACCCCTCTCCCACACCTAAGTATTGTGACACCTCACAATCAAAAGTATAGGAAACTAGTCAGTTCCTCTAATAGACAAATATTTATAGTAGGTCAAGTGTAAAGATAAATTTCACAAATTGGTCTGATGAGATGGTTAGAAGATGGCCCCACCTATAGGATAAGAGATCCTATATATATATAAGAAGAGATAGGCAAGAGAGTTTCAAGATAGTCTTAGAGTTATTTCCCAATGGAAATTTTATGGAGTTCATTAACCTTATCTTAACCACACATACTTCATGTCATCTTTGTCTGCAAGTAGTGTCATACATCAGGACAAGCTTAAATTTATTATTTATTTTTGTCAGATTACCATCCTAACTAGGTAGAATGCTTCGCTACCAGCAAGCATGATCAATACTTGGCTAGTTTACCTAGTCATACCATAGGCCGATACCCATTGCCAATAGACCTATTCATTATCCTGATAGGTTAGCCTTTTACACCCTCGGAGACTGGCCCTCCATCTTTTAATATTTTAGTATAACATTGCTTTATGCAAGAAGATGGGGGGACAACTTTGAAAACAACTTGTTCTTTTCTTTTTTTAATTGGGATGGTATTTAGGTTAGAGGATGACTTTCCGTTATGTTACTTAGTGATTTTTCCGATGTAAGGGGTACTTAAGAAGACGTGGCCTATCTAAAGATATTGTATACTCAATCTATTTAGTGTGTAATGGATGGTACCATTGAGAAATAACATAAATTTTTCTCTAGGCTCAACTCACTTTCTTCTTTTATAGTTATTGTGATGTTTCCATGACTAACCGCTAATTTTACCTCCTGTATACTCTTTGATAAAGACACTTGACTCACTTACTCAAGTTTCTTGGAAAAATTGTACGAGAGACCTCTAGGCTTGATAGTTATGGTATCACTTCCTTATACAGTGGTGAAGAGTTTTAAGAGAATCTTCTTTAGAATGCCTTAAAAAATGATAAGGTTTGCAAAAATATGGCTAATTACAGTAATTCAATATGCATTTGATGTTTTATCAGACACAAAATTCAAGTGTAACGATGTTTTGAAGAAAGATCCTTGAAACTGTGTACTCCTGGTGAAAATAAATACTTATAGAAATATCTAGAATTGCCTTATTAACAGAATTCAAAAGAAAAGAAATATTTACATATATATAGTAGGAAATTCAGAAAAAAATTGAAGAACAAAGGGGGACTTCCCCATCTACTAAGGTCAATGCCTTGTCAGTTGACATGACCTATAGAAAATATTCTCTGGAAATGGGCTTATGATAAAATTTAAGTCGATTTCCATTTACCACAAAGGAGACTTGTCCATCATCAATTTTTTAAATTTTTATAGCTCCATTATCATATACAGTGTCTACCTCGTAAGGGCGCAACCACCAGGTGGTGAGTTTTCCTTTGAAGGTTTTGAATCAGGAATCAAACAATAGAGCCCAATCTCCAGGTTGAAAGTGCTTCTTCTTTATAAATTTGTCATGCCACTTGATCCTCTGGTTTTGGACTAATATTGTCTGTTGGATGGCATCTTTCCTAAATTCATCCAACTCATTCAATTGTAGGGCTCGTTGCTTCTGAGCCTTATCCACAATCCTAATTCTATGGCAATACAGAAGGTCCTTACTTGGAATTCTATAGGTAGAAGTACCTGTTTCCCATACACTAACTCATAAGGGGTATTTCCAGTGGCATTTCTCCAACTGGTCCAGTATGCCCATAAAGCCTCTGAGAGCCTATCAACCCAATACCAGTGATGTAATTGAACAATCTTGGTCAAGATGGCTTCCATAACTTTGTTGGTGGATTCTACCTGACCATTGGCTTGCGGGTGGTATGGAGAATATTTACAATGTTTAATCCCATATTTATCTGTTATCTCTTTCATCAACTTGGAAGTGAATTGAGTGCCTTGGTTGGTAACAAT
>JASDQU010030592.1:9874-26425 GCA_032191745.1 Picea mariana | reverse complement strand
TTTTGTCCTTCATGCTATATTGAGAAGTTATTTGCTTATTTAGCCATCATTGACTTCGTCAATAATAGCATTTGTATTTGCTCATATATTGAATCAAAGATAGTCATTTATTTGATGAAGTACTAACCCATTGCAAGCACATACTCTAGTTGTCTCTGTTTTGTCTCGCAAACAGATGCTTCAGCAGTGGTTCTTGTGACTATCTTGGGCATCAATCTGTGGAAGGGTTTCCTCCTTGACTTGACCTTATCCTTTGACCTTCCTTTATCCAAATTGACATTAGGGACGTCTCCCTTGGATTTGCCCTCCTGAATAGAGAGAGCTCCCCATTGAGGTGACATTGGGTGGGGAAGCTCCTGTTACGCCGGTCTTGCCCTTGACTCAAGCTTTTCAATCTTTCCTACAAACCGTGCGATAACAGGCCCAACACAGAAAATGGAACAACACACACAAAAAAATCGCCTTCGGATTTGTGCCCTCCTTCTCCTTGGGAAATGTGCCCTCCAAGCTGTTCACTTTCCTCTCTCAAGCTTACTCAGAAATTCTCTCTTGCTCCTCCTCTCAATGTGTCTTGCACACTACCCAATGCATTCTTTTATAAATCTGAAAATGATATTTTCCCTCCAAAGTGTCTTTTCACCTTCCCCAACCCTAAATCCAAAGGCCAAGATTAGATCTTGCCTTTTTCAAGATCAAGGGTCATAATCTATTCCCTCCAAAATGAATCACTTAAAATATTAAAGTGATTTCACTTTATTACATAAGTGCTTTATGAAATAAAGTCACTTTAAAATTAGAAGGTACACTTTATTAAAAAGTCACTTTAATAAAAGAACCACTTAAAATAACTTTATAAAAAAACCCATTGCAAAGTTAAGTGACTAGTAGTGTAAATATAAGGTAACATCCACATACAAGACAAAACATGCGGAGTACCTCTCGAGCTAGAAAACTAACAAAAATCATCTAGAAAAGTGCGCCCTAGCCTAGGGAACTCTTAGGCGCCTTCAGTGCACTTTTTCAGTGGATAGAACTCCCGGAAAGTGAAATCCTAGTTTTCACTGGTACCAGAAAACCAGAAAACTAGAAGTACTAGAAAACCGAAACCAGTACCAGAAGCACTAGTCCAGAATTTCCCTGGTCAAGTTTGAAGGGGAAAATTTTAGATTTTCTAAAATCTAACTGCACCAGGCTACTTATCTCAGCCAAGCGCACCTCCTGCTAAGTTCAAAATTAAATTCTGAGCATTTTCAATTTTAGGTCATTTTCCTAGCTCCAGGTAAAGATGTCTGCAAGCATTAAGCTTGTTGACAAACTAGAAGGTGTGGAAAACTTTCGTGCTTGGAAGTATAGGATTTCACTCATTCTCGAAGAGAATTACCTAGCAAGATTCATTAAAGAAGATGTACCAGAGCCTACCGATGCTACAGCTAAAGCAAAACACCAAAAGGACACAGTTAAGGCCAAGAGAATCATTGCAGATTCTATTAAAGATCACTTGATTCCTTAAGTGGCTTCAAAGAAGACTCCAAAAGAAATGTTTGATGCCCTAACCAAATTTTATGAAGGAAAGAACATGAATCGGAAGATGCATCTAAGAACTCAACTCAAAAGTACAAGGATGCAGAAAGGAGAAACAATTCAGGAATATTTCTCTAGAATATCACAATTCAAAGAATAGCTAGAAGCAATTGGTGATTCTCTAGATGAAGATGAACTTATAATGACAACCCTTAATGGTCTCACAAGACCTTGGGATGCATTCATCCAAACTATTTGTGCCAAAAAGGAGAAATTAAACTTTGACAGTCTTTGGGAAGAATGTGTTCAAGAAGAAGCAAGAGTAGCTAACAGAGAAGCATTACTATCAAGAGATGAAGATCAAGTCCTAGCTACTCATACTAAAGGAGGAAGAACGAGGTCTTACTTCCAGAAAGAAACTCATAAGGAGTCTCACCCCAAAAACAAATTCATACATAAAGAATCTCACCCTTCAATGAGATTCCAGAAGTTTCAGAAAGGTCAAAGAACAGAAAACGATTTCTCATCCTACCAATGTTACCATTGTGACAATATGGGACATATTGCTAAGAATTGTCCAGCTAGGCGAGAAGAATACAAGAAGAGAAATAAGAGGCACCATGCCCATACAGTTGAAGATGAAGAGCCACCCACAAAGATGATAAAAGAATAGATTGAAGACTATGTCTTAATCTCTTCCCTCTTAGGATCAGTGTCACCTGGTGAGGACACTTGGCTCATAGATAATGGTGCTTCCAAGCACATGACAGGTCAAAGAGACATTCTCTCTTGCCTTACAGAAAAGAAGTTTTCCCAGAAAGTTACACACTTGATTAGGAGAATCAAATTACAAACTTGATTCAGGGACCCCAATGAAGACGAAGGATGTACTATATGTACCGGGTTTGACAAAGAACTTACTTTCTATCTCAGCTTTAGAGAAGAAAGGCTTCAGAGTTTCTTTCATAGATGGAGAAGTTCTTATGTGGCCCAAAGGAAAAACCATGGAAGAAGCAATTGTTATTAGAAAAGAAGGTGGCTTGTATAAGCTAAAGGGTCACTCAGAAGCAGCCTTGACTCATTCCATTGAGAATCCATGTGAACTTTGGCATAGGAGACTAGCTCACATCAACTACAAGACATTACCATATGTAAGCAAGGCAGTCACAGGTCTACCAGAATTCAAGGTTGACCATGAAGGTGTGTGCAACGGATGTGCACAAGGAAAGAACATCAAGAACCCTTTCTCGAAGAGAGACAATAAAGCAAAAGGAGTCCTAGAGCTCATTCAATCAGATGTATGTGGCCCAATGCCATCAACCTCCATCAGTGGGTATGTATACTGTGTGTCTTTTATTGATGACTATTCTCGCAAAACCTGGGTTTACTTTTTGATATCAAAGGATGAAGTGTTCAGTAAATTCAAGGAATTCAAAGCCTTGATAAAGAATCTCTCTTAAAGAAAGATCAAGATATTCAGATCAGATAATGGAGGAGAATACACCTCAAAAGAGTTTGCAAAATTTTGCAAAGATGCCGGGATCAAGAGGGAGCTCACCACTCCCTACAATCCTCAACAAAATGGTGTAGTAGAAAGAAAGAACAGAACTATATTGGAAGCAGTGAAGACTATGATCCATGATCAAGATCTTCCAATGCACTTATGGGCAGAAGCAAAAAATACAATAGTATATGTACAAAACAGATTGTCCCATAGTGCACTTAGGTTCAAGACCCCTGAAGAGATGTTCTCCAGAAAGAAGCCAGAAGTAAGCCATCTCAAAAATTTTGGCTGTCTAGTATTTGTACACATTCCGAAAGAGAAGAGAACCAAGATGGACCCTTCAGGAAAGAAGGGAATATTTGTTCGATACTATGAGGTCTCCAAGGCCTTTAGAGTTTATATACCAGGTTGCCATCATATTGAGATCAACAGGGATGTAACCTTTGGTGAAGATGCAACACTCAAGAAATCAAGAAGATGCCATCTTGAAGAAGTATATGAAGAAGAATCTGTGGCTCCCAGAGTTGCAGAACTAGTGAGGGAAGTCATAACTTCCTTTGATGAGGAGATTCTAGAAGATCATGACATAATAGAATCCCAAGAACCTCCCCAGATGACGATATCCCACAAGAGAAAGCCAGCCTGGGCAAGGGAACTTATTCAAGATGGAGAGAAGTATGGTTCCCCCGAAGGAACCATGAGATAAGTCAAGAAACCCAATCCATTCTCCAATTATATGGCTTTGATGTGTGATCTCTTAGAGAAGGAGCCTACTTGCTTTGAAGAATCTATTCAGAAGAAAGAATGGGCAGATGCCATGACAGAAGAATACCAATCCATTATAAAGAATGATGTATGGGAAATAGTTCCCAGACCAAAGCACAAGGATGTGGTATCTTCCAAATGACTTTTCAAAATAAAACATGATGTTGATGGAAGTATTGAGAAATATAAAGCAAGGTTTGTTGCTCGTGGTTTTTCTCAAAAGGAAGGCATTGACTATGAAGAGCCGTTTGCTCATGTAGCCAGATACACTTCAATCAGAACCATCATAGCTCTTGCAGCTAAGATGAGGTGGAGGTTACACCAGATGGACGTGAAAACAACTTTCTTGAGTGGTGTCATTGAAGAAGAAATGTATATAGAAAAACCTCAAGGGTTTGAAGTTGAAGACAAGAAGACTCGATGTCTGCAGGTTGAAGAAGGCAAGTAGTCTTGCTGGGTGAGTGTGTTCATCCTTGTTCTCCTGGCATGTAGTATACTCCTTGACATGCTTTATTACATCCTCCTTGAGGCCCTTTAATGAGAACCTCTCTCTCACCTGCCTGTACATCTTACTAATCCCTTGGTGCCTTGCCATTGGTGAGTCATGACATGCCTACAACACTTTGACCTTGAAGGTCGATCTAGGAACCAAAAATATTCGACCCTTGTAATAGATGAGGTCTTTTATAATCCTGAAGTTATCATCCTGTACCTGTCTGTCCAATAGATGACAAGCAAATTGATCCTTTGCATACTCCATCACCAAGTGGTCTTTCCAGTCAATCGATACACCTTTCATGGCAAATATGGATGGCCTCCTAGATAATGCATCAACCACCACGTTGTTCTTCCCTTTGACAAATTCAATGTCAAAGTCATAGGCCTGTATTCTGCTTACCCATTTTTGTTGTCTCTCATTTAAGTCCTTCTGTTCCAATAGGTATTTGAGACTGTTATGATCTGATTTGACCACAAACCGTGCACCTACCAGATATTGGCAGAATTTGGCTAGTGCGTGCATGATAGCCAACATTTCTTTGTCATAAATGCTGTAGAGTAGCTCAAGATCCCTGAGTTTTCGGCTCTCATAGGTAAGAGGGTGCCTATTCTGCATCAGTACGGCCCCTATAGCTTCTCCTGAGGCATCACACTCCAAGGTGAAAGGTAGGCCGAAATCTGGAAGGGCTAGGACTGGGCACGTGCTCATCACCTTTTTCATCTTATCCATCGTAATTTGAGCTTCTTCACTCCCTTTGAAGGCTCCCTTCTTAGTCAAATCGGTCAAGGGTGCATACAGCTGAGAAAACCCTTTAAAAAATTTCTTGTAGTACATGCACATGCTTAGAAATCCCCTTAACTCTGTGAGTGTCTTAGGAGTAGGCCACTCCATAATGGCTTTTATTTTCTCCTGATGCACTTGTACTCCTTTTTCTCCAATGATGTGTCCCAAGTAAAGTACCTCTGTCATTCCAAACTCACATTTGGACTCCTTAGCGTATAGTGACTGTTCCTCCATGATAGACAGAATTTGGTCCGCATGTCGAAGGTGTTCCTCCCACGTCTTGCTGTAAATGAGAAAGTCATAAAAAAATACTAACAAGTGCTTCCTCAGCTGTTTGTTGAACACATGGTTCATGCAAGATTGGAACATGGCCGTGGCATTGGTTAACCCGAAGGGCATCACCAAGAACTCATAATGGCCGTAGTGACACCTGAAAGCTGTTTTTGAGATGTCCTCGTCCCTCATCTTGATTTGATGGTAGCCAGAACGAAGGTCAATCTTTGTAAAATAGACAGCTCCATGTAGTTCGTCTAGCAACTCATCAATCTTTGGTATAGGGTACCTATTTTTTATTGTCTTTTTATTCAAGGCTTGGAAGTCAATGCACATCCGCATAGTCCCATCTTTCTTCTTAACCATCACTACTGAAGAAGCAAAAGGGCTAGAGCTCAACCTGATGTGCCCCATGTCCAACAGTTCTTTGATGGCTTTCTCTATCTCGTCTTTATACTTCTTCAGATGCTTGTATGGTGTGGTGATGACCGATTTAGCTCCTGCCTCTAGCTCAATGATATGTTGAAACCCCATGTCCGGTGGCACCCCTGGAGGAATTGGTCCAAACACTTTGTGGTGCTTGTAAAGGATCTCTTGGATCTCTGGGGTGTATTGAACCTTACCCTGGTCATCCACATGTGCTTAAATCCTGCATTCTGTTGCATACACTATCTCATCTCTTTTGAAGATGGCCTCCATCCTCTTGGTCGTGACTACCTTTGCAGCATTACCTGTCATGCTTCGAAGAACTACCTTTTGTCCACCCTCCTCTATAAATGACATCTCCATGGTCTTGTAGTTGGTGGTTGTTGCCGCCTTATACACACCTGGGAGACGTGGAAGAAATCTTCAATCCACTCGGTGTGTCCTTGGGGGCAAGTGAGAGTTAAGGTGCTGTCACCTAATCCTCAACTCCTCCGTCTAGGCCAACTCCTAGCGAAGCCAAGGGGTAGTCCCTAACAAAAATACTAAGGATTTTAGGCTAAGTACAAAATGAAATCTAGGAGTTTATTATTCTTTCAAACCATCAACCATAAACTGAATAAAACAATGAAATAAACATTCACCACGATATATAATTAAATGAGCATATACTTGCATCAAAATGATACTGAGAAACAATTGTTAGGTGCAAGTTTCATTTAAATTAAACATATAACCAATCTTGAAATGAAGCCTGTGGCTTTGCTGAGTGTGAAAAATGAGACCAGTGCCTTAATGAGAATCGTGGGCAATGTAGTTCGAGTGTTTTATTAGGATAAATTAATGTTCAATTAGTGAAATGGTTTGGGCCTCCTTGGAGTTTAACTCTTTTCTTGAAAACTTGCGGAGAGCTTTACCGAAACCCAATGGTCTCACCAGTAAAACTCACTCAAAGTGCTGGATGTCCAAAACGGGTGGGAAGCCAGGTCCCGAGAGGGCCCGCCTTACTTCTCAGATCACTTCAAGGCGTTTTCCCGCACATTAAGTTAACAACTTTGGGGGTTGTCCTAATTAAAACTATCAACCACTGACCAACACAGCGTGTATGAACTTACTTCCAGCAGATGAGACGAGATCGCAACTGGAAGGGTCAGGAACCACACTGAGAGCTGAGGGGAATTTGTTTATTTTATGACAGAAAAATAAATATGAGACTAATTACTAAATCCACATTGACCAGGCCCCTTTCGAGGTCGCTGAGGGGATGGTTTATTTGCCAGCAAGAAAGTAAATGTGCGACTAATTACTAGATCCACACTAGGCCCCTTTCGAGGTCGCTGAGGGGATGGTTTATTTTCCAAATTGAAATTGCGGAATTGAAACTAGTCTAGCAGTTAGTGTTCTACTTGCAAAAATGGAAAAGTTACTCTAAGCTAAAAAATTTGCAAAAAATGACAACCACCGAACACACCGCTCCCCCCAGGGGGAAAGAAGAGCGGGAACTTATAGCATCACTGATTTTATTATGATCTTTGTACAATGCTTATGGAAGTGACTTGTGACCATTCATTAGGGGGGTCACAAGCCTTTACAATGCTTTACAAAGAGTTATGAAGTAAAAATGGTGTTCCCGGGGGTCCTGGATGCTCCTAATCTGCACAAAACGGACAGAGTTTCCTTCTATTTGTTTGTCAAACTGCATAAAACAACGAACAAAGGATGATAAAAGATGCCCAAGAACACTTTGGAAGTGTCTTGGGTTATGAGTCAAAATCCAAAAAAAATTCTAAGTTAAATTTTACAAATTTCGGCAAAACGGAACTAAGGAACTCAAGCTAGAAAGCTAGTTTCCTTAGGGTATTTTATGGATGTTATAAAACAGAAATATCAGAGCACTTAGATTGCCAAATATGAACTTAAGAGATCTTTTAAAGTAAATCAATTTTCAGCCTTTATATTTAGAAATAAAATGCTTGCAAAAAATTGACTTTTCTTGAACTAGATCTAGTTTAAGATAACAAATTGAAACCAGAACTCTAGATCTGATCCTTTAAACTAACTTACTACTTAGATAAGAAAGATTTGAAATCTGAAATGTATCTAAGATAAAGTAAGCAACTAGTAACCCAAACGATTTTAAATTTCTTGAGAAAGAGTAAGGGGAGAAAATTGTAGCCTTGGAACCTGTTGACCGCCTATTCAGCTAGGGGGTCAACTCATGTGCCATGAAGTATGCATCATCAGATGCAAGTATGTCAAAGACAGTATTGGTTCTACTTGGGCATTTTATGCTCCAGCACAAATTTTGTAAACGAAATTTCCGCACCCCTGTGTGGGTTAATAATGTAATAAGTCTGTATGGATCATAGTTAGGTCAGGTACCTTGAGATGTTTTCATTGGGAGAGTTCTTTTCACCGAGGGTTTTTTATCCTCAGGTTGTCAACTGAGCTTTTCAGCCTGGTTGATTTCCCATGAGCTTTTCCCTCACACATGCAATAATTCCTCCAAAGTGGTGAACGACGTTCTAATGGTCTCATCCTTTGGTAGCTATTGTTTAGGAATGATGTAAATGACCATGCTAGACATTGTAGAAAGTTTCGCGGAATTTCGTCGAGTCTAGATAGTTTTTTTTAATTAATTAAATTTAATTAATTTTCCTAAGGTTGGAATTTTAATTATTTAATTAATTAAATGTTTTTGAGCAAATATTGTAAAAACTGGGTCTTTGGATTTTTGATAGGGGTATTTGTGCTCAAAAGAAATGAAATGGCACCCCCTACACCCATAGACCAAGTTTCAGCTCAGTCGAAGAAAGTTTGTTATGCATTTGTCCACCCGGAGTCAAAGTTAGTCAAAACAACAATTTTAATTGCTAAGTCATTTTTGTAATTTTTGTAAAAAAGAGTTAATGGGTTAGTTTGAAGGTGGAAAAGAGCAAGATTAGACTTTACCTAACCCTCCCAACCTTTTCCAACCTATTCTAACCCCTTACCCACCTTCTACACTAAAAAATCATGGCCCCCTAGGGGGATTGACGTTTTTCCTTGGTGGAGGTTGTTGTGATTTATTTGGGGCCCCCTCTCATAAGTTATGACTCCCTTTGACCCCCACATCACCTTCTAGGATGATCCCACTCCTTTTTTCTCATTAATCCCCCTCCATTCCTTCATTTTCACCCTTTTTTTGCCCCCTCCAAGAGGAGTTACGCCCCCCTCTTCTAGAAACTCCACAAATGATTTTTTAAAAATTATTTGAGACCTCTCACCTTCCTTGGCATCAATCCCAAGGCCTCCCACACCTCTTTNCTTGATCCCAACACCTCCTACATTTTTCTACACCCTAGATCTAGCTTTCAAACCCTAGATGGTGTGCCCTAGCCTTGAGATCTACTCTTATGCTTGGTGGTGGACACTTGGCATTGATCCAAGAGAGGTAGGTTTGCCTTTCCAAGTATAAATAGATCCCTCTCCTCACTCCCAACACACCATTCTTTGAGCTAGTGTTACTATACTGAAATTTCATCTCACTCTCTTGCTCTTGCCATCTTGCCATTTCACTCATATGCTCTTGAAAGTCTTGGAGCAATTTGTTGCTGCAACACTCCCACTTGGATTAATAAAAATTTGGAGGATTTTTGGATCACCAAGAGTATTCTGGTTGCATTCTTCACATGAGGTGATATTGTGGTATTTGAGTTCATATGGTTTGTGTTGGATAGATCTTGAATAAAGTATTTTATTTGGGTAGATTAGCAAAGAGTAATCTTGTTGATTTATTTGTGTTGGGTAGCTAGTTTCTTAGAAGTATTTCAAGTAGTTATCTTATCCATACACATTATCTATTCTATGGTCACTCTTGTCTCAAGTCTTGCAGGTTCATTTCAAGGGATTGTTGGGAAAGCCTCAACCAAGAGTCTTTCTTCAACTTCCACTTAAACTCCTAGTTTGCTTAGTCCTATATTTCTGTTTCATTTCATCATATAATTCAGTTTAATAACCATCTTAGATAGGTCATATATTTTCAGTTTTCACTTGGAGATTTTATGTGAAAAATTTCTGCGTAAAAAACAGAATTTTTTTTTAACTTTGTTGTGTTGTGCAGCATTTCCAGCAAGCTTTTGCTTGCTGGTTTTTACAGGTTCTTACCAGAAACAAGGGGATATGCTGCTCAAATTCAACCATACAACACAACAAAAGCTGTCACAATAAGTGGGTAAAATTCCCTTTCTCTTCTCTTCTTTTTCTAAGCATTGTAGCAAGCCCCCGGGAATTTCCCTTAAGGCTTGCATTCTACTTGTAATTTTCAGGCATTGTAAATTTATTTTCTATAAATAGTTAGTTGCCTACACCTTGGGAGTGTGATTGGCCAAGCCAACCCCCCAAAATCGTTGGGCTAGTTTAGTTTTCATTTCAGCAAATTTTTTATTTCATTTCCCCACTTGTCATTAGGATAAGGTTGTGTGGTAGGCTTGTCTAATAATATCATAATCTTTTTTTATTTTTCCAACCCTCTTTGGCCAACAATGGTAGGCTTGCCTCCACCTTGGCCATTGTGAGTGGTTTGCTTCATTTTTTAAATTTTGCTTAATAATAATTGCCTACACCTTGGGAGAGTCACTCTCAAAATCGTAAGGCTAGGATGCATTAGATATTTGATGGTTTATATGTTTCAAATGGTTTAACATGCTTTAAATAATCATCTATATCTTGTCATCTTAGTTAAGCCCTTAAGACACATTTATATTCACATGCTTTAAGTTCCATTTTCTTGCAAATATTTCATATTTTAAAGCATGATGTCTTAGATGCAATTTCATTTCTTGGGCACTAATAATTCTCATAATTTCATTTCTGTTTATGGACATACAAATGGTGTAGGACTTAGATCTCTATTTTCAGCAAGCATTCATTTCACTTAACATTTTCACATATGCAATAACATACATGGTTAAGTGATTTTATATTTTCTCATTTGCTATAATTGTTGACAAGCTGTTCTTGTCATTTACTTGCTCTTTATTTCAAGTTTATATTTCACATGTGGATAAGTAAATGGATGATGGAATAGTTCATCTTGCTCATATCTTTTGAATGTGTTTATGGTCATTATCTTTACATTTTGCAACACACTCATAGCATCTCATTTTCAAGCAGTTTTCAGTTTCGGTTTTGGGCTAAAAACGTCATTTTCGGGCACCTAAAATACATCAAACACACCTAAAGACTCACCCGCGAGTCACAATAAATTTTTAGACAACTTAGGATAGCTTTATTCAGCCATCTCTACCATCTAAAACGGGTTTGAGGAAAACAACGGAAGGAAGTGGCGGGGGACCGTCCCGTGATCCTCTAGGAGGGGATCCTTTCCGGGAAGTACTCTTACTGTCAGGGCTGACCAGGGAAGCTAGGGTGGGCCTCCTTGCCTTACTATCTTGAGCACCCGACAGTTATTTGGCCAAGGGAGGAGGAAGCTTAAAGATCCAAACATAGTTAGGGGGAGGGAAATAAAATTTACTTAACTTCTAAGAGACTTCCTAATCACCTAGTTGCATAGATAATCCATGTGTGTTGGGGGGGTTTAGATGTATGTTTAGGAACACACCTATTGCAAATACTTAATATCTTTAGATCTTTATTTGCAATCTTATGGTTTATCTCTCTAATTGTCTTAAGTTTTTTATGAGCATTTGAAGTTAACACATTCATATATCTTTATTTAATTGCTCTTGTGGTGTGATTCAAGAAGGAGTTGAGTATCCTATTATCCTCGATATCTAGGGATAACTAGGAGATCATGTCTTGAGGCCCACAGGTTCTTAACATGGAGTACCGAGAGAAGGATTGACCTGAGCATGGCCCTGGAGGGCCCATCCTTTCTTTGTTTCGTCAGACTTGTCCTATCAGCAACAACAGCTTCCATCACCATCGGCTTGGACTTGCATTAGAGAGGACTCTTACTCCATGAGGTAATTGGTCCAAGGTATCATGGTATGTGTCATTTTTTATCGTTATAACCTTCTTATATACGCATTAGGTTCCTTTCATTTCTGATGACTGCTTGGATTTTACACTAATCCACTTGACCATTGTTGGGGTGATTGATGGGGTGACTTAGCAAGCTTTTATTCATGGGTTTGGGTTAGCCACCAAGGGGGATTTGCAGAGCCATCGTCCGCTCCCACCATTCTATCATTTTTCATCTTATCTCCCGCACATCTATCCCATTCCCCTAGTCCGGCCATTAGGATGACCTTTTGAGGGTTACACTTTGTCTTATGGGAAGAAAGGGCTAAAGGCCCAGGGGGTAAAAGCAGCTGGTAAAAGATAAAAGCCATAAGAAATGAAACCTAGAGATGCTTCGCCCAGGGGATCCCCGAGAAGGCAATAAAAGGCCTCTCGATAAGAAACTAAAGGGACCCTAAGAAAAATAATAAAACAAGACCTAACCGAGAGGATGGGAGGTATCATCACGAGCCGACCCATTATGTTCATAGGTATCCAGCAGTATGACATTGCCACTATATGGTCACCACGCCAGGGCAGTGACCTTTGGTTGCATGGCCAAGGGAAATGAGGTCTCATCACAAGCCAGCCTTATCATCTCTGCGAAGATACCAGTGGGTAACACCGTCAGCTTTGGTCACCACGCCAAGGCAGTGTCCTTTGGTCAGACCTTGAAGTAAAAAAGAAAGAAAAGAAATAAATGAAAAATAAAGGCAAATAAAGGAGCTTGGAAAAAAGTGCATCCATGACGGGTACAACTCATCTCCTACAGAGGCATCCACGGACAACACCCACCCCTGGTCTTACTATGACTGGACACCCCTAAGACCATACCACTTCGTATACATGGCTTGAATGATCCTTTGAGGAAACTTTCCTTTTCTTGTGGGTATTAGCCCAATAGGTTATTCTGTTGGTTTCTTCAGCTTTGTATAGTAGATCTGTGTAATGTCTTTGATCTCTTAGATGATGTGTTATGGATTTCATGCATGTATTTGATAACTTTAATGATGAAATATGATTAACATTGCTATGATCCCAAGGATTGATGAGCCCATGGAGGGCGTAGTTTTTGATGTGCAGGACCATACCCGGCGGACAGGTACCAGTGGACCGGTACACATGGGGATATGATTAGTTCAGACCTCCATGGGGCTGAAGAGCCCATCTGATGGTTGCTGGGATGGCAGAGGCAGGACAACGTTGTGATGAGCCATTGCACAAGAAAGAAGAAGTATGTCCTTACCAAGGACACTTTGGCAGAGCCTGGCCTAGGGGGGATCACCCACTGCAGATAGGACGATTGCTTTTGATGGACAGGACGTCACCTGAGGCAGCTGGACATTTTTCTGGAGCATGTGGCAGTGTGCTGGGGTCATTTGGCACGTGTGGCAGCTTGGAGAAGCCCTAAAAGGGCCAACGTTCTACTTCTTGGATGCTGATCTTGCCCAAAAAGGGCCAACGTCTCCCTCAGAGGGGCCTGGCGTCTCCCTTTTGAGCTCATATTGTGACATTTTTAGCATTTAATGTGACAAACAGTGTAATATTGTTAGTCAGCCTTGTCGACTGTTTTAAATGACCTATTTTGTAATTAAAGGTCATTAGGATGATATAAAGAGAGGACGTTGCCTCTCATTTTTACATAACACAACTCACTCTCTTGTGAGAGAATCATTTTTAGTCTTTTGTCTTGGTATTTTTCTCTTGGAAGTGAGGTGCTACTCTTGTGGAGGATCATTCTTGGCATTCTTATAGTGTTTTCTATCATTGGAAGGTTTACAACTAGGGTTTGATAAGCTCTTCATTGATTTGTAAGTGTATTTCTCATGCAAAACTTCTTAAATGAATGGTTGTAGGTTAAATCTCTTGCATTAATTGTTACATTGTTATTATTTTGCTTAATCATTGAAACCCTAGGTAGCAAGCACACAAGTAGGTCCTTGCTACATGACCCCATGATAGAAAACTTGTTTTAGCCATTGATTAAGGAGAATATAGCCTAGCCGTTGCTACACTAGTTCCCCTTTTTTTGAGTTAGCTTTTCAACATAAATTGAAGAAAGAAGACGTCCTAGGCCTAATTAATTTTACACCTAGGGTTTTGACTTTAGGGTTTGAAGGTCCTTGCCATTGCAACACATTTCACCCTTAGATTTATGTTTTGAAGCTAGCCGTTTTGCCAAGGAGTTTTAAAGGAAAGAGGGAGGAGCATGAGGCCTTGCTTAAGCAACACCAGAATGAGTYTCCTCCCCTTAGGTTTTTGACTTCATGGCCCTGCCATTGCAGCACCATAAAGCCTAACTCTCCCGTCCTTAGATTTAGATTCTCCTGAGACCTAGCCTTTGCTTCTTGACTCCATAATACCCTAAGGCACTAGTCTAATTCTCCAACGTTGAGTTTATTGTGCCAAAACAACACTTTCAAACTTCTTAAATTTCAAACCCTAACTAACCCTAACGTCTCACTAACCCTAATTTGATGATGACGTCATGCCTCTTTTGAGCTCTTGGTTGATGTAAAACGTTGTGGCTTAGTCATCCAAGTGATAGACATTGAAGTGTTGATAATTTCCATTAGCCTATTTGCAAAACGTCCATCTCTTTGTCTACCAAACTAACCCTAGAAGAAAGATGACGTCACCTTTCGTTAGCATAGTGACGCAGCAAGCCTATCATATGTGAGCATTTGATGATATTTTATGCCAATTCTAAGATTGATTATATACATTGAATGTTATATCATTTGCAGTGTTTATTGAGAAGTAATATTATAAGCCATAGTCATTTTTGCAATCATTGACTTTGTCAATAATTACTGCTATTTATGCTCATGTATATTAAATGTTGATAGTCATTGAATTATGAAGTGCTAACCACATTCGCATGTATTAGTTTTATTATTGTCTTGTCTCGCAAACAGGTGCTCCTTTGTGGTATTTCTTCATTTTGACTATCCTCTTGGCGGTAATCTGTGAAAGGGAAAACCTACCTTTATCCTTCAATAGCCTGTGCCTTTCAAAACCCCAGATTACCAGGGACGTCTCCCTTGGGATTAGCCACCCTGAATAGAAAGAGCTCCCCATCGAGGTGACAGTGGGTGGGAAAGCTCCTGTTTCGCCAGTTTGGTCCTTACCTTTCAGCTACATTGACCTAGACTACAAACTGAGCGATAACATATCCCACTTGGGGAGGCATCACATTCTTGAGGCTTGAGTGCTTTAGTGGTTGCCATTGAAAAGCAGTCCAATAGAGTAAGTGCTATTGGGGCATGCTTGGCTTATGTGATTGATTTTGAGTTGAATATCCTTTGGCTTTCACATTTTTAGTATCATCTTAATCTTGTCTATTTGTATCTTGTGTTATTATTGTAACATCTCTAATTCTTTATGTAAGTAATTGTATGCTTGTTTGTGGGGTAGTTTCTAAACATTTTACTTGTAAACATTTTGCAATTGAACACCCTCAAACTTAGTTGACCCCTTGCCCAACCTTAGGCACTAGTTATATTTGACTTAGGGAAAGGGTTGATTGTCATATAGATAAACTTGCACTTTGCATTTGCTGCCTTAGCATCTTAGGCTAGTGTTTCCCCTTAGCCTTTTAACAAATTAAAACCAACTACTAGAACATAAACGTTAAATTAAATCTAGTAACTAGGGTCTAGCCCCCTTGGCTTCTTTAGGAGTAAGCCTAGAAGGAAGAGGTTCCAGTCAAGGTGACAGTGTGGACTGTGAACCTAGGCATTGTGCCTCCAAGGACACACTAAGTGAGCTGGACTTTGCTCACGTTTGCAAGTGTGTATTAGGACGACAACAGAACCCTTGGGCAATGGAGTCTTTATATGAGCTAAGGAGGGATTGAGTCTTTAGATCCTTGAAGTTGTGGGGAAACAAGCAAGCTTCTTCACCACTCCAAGCTATGAGCACTTGTAAGCCTTAGAATCTTTGCAAAATAAACTTGTTAACAAAATGGTGTCACCTGTTATCCACCAAGTTGCACTAGGATGGATTTCCAGCGAGCCGCCAAAGATTTGAACATTTTTTGTTCAAAATTCAGAGTTCAGAAATTCAACCGGTCTAAAAGACCACCTGGTTAATCTACATTTCCATAAAAAATTGTAATAAGAGGTGTTGGCATGATGAATTTGTTAAAGGTCTTAGCCACCTTAAGTCCTAAGCGTGAGTTATACTCTGGAGTGTTTTTTCACTTACTAATTATATTTTGCCGCTTTCAGGCGATCTATAATTTATGAGTTTTTTCACTCAATCCTCCAGAGCTGGAGTATATGCTCATGGTTGGGGCTTGAGCATGGATCTAAGCCTAGTGTCTGATGTATATTACCATACCAAACATCCTCCTAGAGTCTTATGGAAATGTACTAAGTCCCCCCTAGGATTCTTTAATTTTTTCAGTTAATTAAAAAATTGCCAGAATTTGGCAATTTTTAATTAAAAAATAAAGATACTTAAAAAAAATAGTATTTGGGCTTCAAATTGGCCATGGGGATGCTCATTTTTGGACCTAGAGCACCCGTGTTACCTAATTACCCATTTACTTGGGTAAAATTAGTGATTTTTATCACTAAAAATTGATTTTACCCTCAAAACCCCAAAAAAGGCATTTTAATTCAATAAAATCAGCCAAGTCAAAATAAAAAAAGAATAAAGGGGGACAAATTTGGAGAAGACTTAATGGCAAAGTCAATCAAATGGTCAAAGGGGACAAGATCAAGCTAATTGGCAATTGATTGGATACATATCTCATTTGATTTGAGCATGTGGG
>JASDQU010030590.1:9132-21171 GCA_032191745.1 Picea mariana | reverse complement strand
CACTAACGACGGACTCACTGCAACACGGCTTTTCAATGCTGTCTGTTTCACTTGAACGAGTAGATACGTTATATCTAGACTAATGGGTCGACCTATAATAAATTTTTAATTATATATTTATGTGATTTTATGTGTTTCTATTTTCTTTTTATAATTATAGATATTTTCTATTTTGTTTCAAATTCACCATAAGTTAGAGTACACCGATTTTCAAGCGTCAATATAATTTTTTTAACTAAATTCTTCAAAAATACACTTATTTCCATTTTTTTTTTTTTTTGGTATTCCTTTAAATTTGAATCTCTTTTTATTGTTATAAAATATCTAAATAAATGTAATTGTTTTTGCAAACATTCAACATTTTATATTTTAAGAAAATGTTTTCTTTTTTGTCCCTATGGTAGGCATAGAGGGACTATACCCATCGATAAATAGTTGACTTCGTATTAGTTTGTCCTTTGACCACAAATATTTGCATATTTTCTATTGTTAGAACCAAGGAACTGAAACCATCGATTTTTATATTAAAATAAGTACCATATTTGTCATGATCTGATTGGACAAGCGATTGGAGGTCTTATTGTCGGCTTCACTATTTCCAATGTTATACATGTTGGCATATCCAAAGTATTTGATCGTATATGGTCTTTTTGAATCATATATTTTGTTATGCATTYATCGAAGATGGATTAATGCTAGCATTAATTCAAATGTTTGGTTTAACATTTTATGCTAGCTAAATTTATGACAATGTTTGATATGCTGACATATCAAAAGTTTGGCCTTCCAATACATTTTCTGGTGTTCGAACTATTGTTACAAAAAATATAATAAGTTTTTAGGGATACGTCAGAGACTTGCCACATTGCATTTTTTTATTAAATGTTTACAGAGCATTTCTGACAGACTTAAATGTTCACCTAACAGGCTTGGTAGCGTTGAATGTTTACTTAACAGGCTTGTTACAAYACATTTTTTTTYYCGTTTTTTAAATTTATATGCTTCAAYGACATTGCTGGTTCACTGGTTCATGCTTGTTTTTTGCATCTCCACTGATTTCTTATTTGCATGTTGTTGTTGTTCTTTCTTGCATGTTCGTGTTGTTGCAGTTTGTACGTTTCGATTTTTGCAATCGTGATTGGAACTGCGTCATTCTTGGTGGAGTGGTTGCTACTTGCTTATTTTTTCGTTGTATGCTGTTTAGTGTTGTTTGATTCGACTTTGTAGGGTTCCGGTCTTGCACCTGCAGTTGGGCCTTTTGGTGCTTCTTAATTGAGTTGTTATTTGGTGCTTGTTCTTGTTTGCCTAGGGTTTCCAATGTTGGGATGCTGCATCCGCAGTCAGATCTCTTGTTACTTTTTTTGCAGTGGAGTCTGCATAGAATACTATCAGGATAAAATAACGTACTAAAAAATTATAGTCGATGTAAATTGCATCTCTTAGGTGTTGAACCAGAGTTTGTCGGCCTCAAAATATATTTCATAGCTGGCGAGTAGGTTTTGCTATGTGAGCAATATATTTGTTCTCTCCCTTTTATTTTCCTCTTGTAAACTGCGTTTCTGGCTTTATAGTTTCTTGCCTTTTTGTGGTCATTTCGACTGACCACCGTTCTGTTGCATACTTAGCTAGTTTTATGGACAYGGCTTCGCAGAAAGGTTCTATCGAACTATGACAGGTCGTGTTCGGTGTATACATCTTTTACCCAGTGGAGTCTACATAGAATACCATTAGGATAAAATAACATACTAAAAAATTGCAGTCGATGTAAATTGCATCTCTTAGGTGTTGAACCAGAGTTTGTCGGCCTCAAACTATATTTCATAGCCGACGAGTAGGTTTTTCTGTGTGAGCGATATAGTTGTTCTCTCCCTTTTTATTTTCCTCTTGTAAACTGCGTTTCTGGCTCTATATTTTTTCGCCTTTATGTGGTCATTTCGACTGACCACAGAAAGGCGAGAAACTAACATTTTTCATGTCTAACTTGTTCCGTGATATAAATTTTCACCCAACACTTCTGTCATATACATTTTACACCCAACAATTATAGAGTCGCGGGTTCACATTTTTCATTTTTCATGTCCAGCGTGTTCCGTGATATACATTTTTCACCCAACACTTCCATCATATACATTTTGTACCCAACAATTCCGTCATATACATGAGACATTTTGCACATGTGTTTCGTGATATACATTTTGCACCCAACAATTCCGTCATATGTGGCGAGAAACTAACATTGCGAGTAACACTGATCGTTTGGTTGCATACTTAGCCAGTTTTATGGATGCGGCTTTGTAGAAAGGTTCTATTGAACTATGACAGGTCGTGTTCGGTGTATACATCTTTTACCCAGAACTTTCGTGCTGTAGAATTTGACTGGGCATTCCTCGAACTCGCAACTGTGCCTCTGCCTACAATGAGTTTGTCTATTCTACCTATATTTCCATACTTAGTCAACTTTTCAAAGTTTAGCGGGTTGACGATTTTTCGGGTTTAGAAAATTTAAAACCATTTGTCACTCCCTTCCATCTCCATTACCTTTTTCCCTTGCCAATAGACATTAATTATGCTTTCAAAAGTCAGAACCGACCAGACAGGTTCGAAAAGATGGGCTTTAATAACTGGAAAGCTGGAGGACATCTCCCATTAAAATGAATAGACAGACGAATATTATGGGATCGGATAATTTCTTTTGCCTACATTTTTGAATTTTCATATATATATATATATATATATATATATATATATTCTTTTTTTTGTGCTCTTTTAGTTTTCTTAAAAGCTTCAGCATAGTCCACGAATGTGTCACCCACAGAGGCCTTGACATCATGTCCCTCTTTAATATTGTGCATATCTTAGATGTCAATTTGAGAATTTGTTGGGATATGGGAATTTTAATATGCGCTATTACTGACTATTCAACGTACATATTCAAAAAGGTACCGGGTTGACGATTTTCTGGGTTCAAAAAATTTAGAACCATTTGTCGCTCCCCTCCATCCCCGCTACCTTCCGCCCTTGCCAATAAACATTAATTATGCTTTCAAAAGTCAGAACCAACCAGACAGGTTCGAAAAGATGGGCTTTAATAACTAGAAAGTTGGAGGACATCTCCCATTAAAATGAATAGACAGGCAAATATTATGGGATCTGGTAATTTCTATTGCCTGCATTTTTGAATTTGAATATATATATATATATATATATATATTTGTTTGTTTGCGCTCTTTTAGTTTTCTTAAAAGCTTCAACATAGTCAACAAACATGTCACCCACAAAGGCCTTGACACCATGTCCCTCTTTAATATTGTGCATATCTTAGATGTTAGATTTGAGAATCTCCTCGGATATGATAATTTTAATACGTGGTATTACTGACTATTCATCGTACATATTCACAAAATTGGCATTAATAAGATAAAATATCGAGAACATCTGTCATTAAAATGAATTAACACAAAATCTACAAAATATCATCCAACGTTGCTTTTAAATACTTATTGCCATTTCTCTCTATCATCAAAGAGTTGCACTTTACAGTGCCTTCTTTCTAATGTTCCTGGTCATGGACATGTAAGACAACTTAGAGATGCGATTGAGGCCCAGATGAAAGAAGAGAGATTGGTTTTATGTGACGTGAGATTTGAGTAAAAAAAAACTATGTTATAGAAGAGAAGCTCAGAGAGGAGGAAAAAAAAGAACAAGTATGTCCTGGTTGGTGTTATCCCTGTGTTCGATGCTTTGGTTGGTTGAAAATCCTGCCTGGAGATTTGTTTGTAGCACTTATTTGTTTTCTTGCTGGGAGTTGTAATGGATTTTCAACTCACGTGCAAAATATTTCTTCATTGAAGTATATAGCTTCTTCCAACAACACAGATTTGGCCATTGCATTGAATTATGCAGATCCCATAAGAATTTGTCTTCCTTGGGGGCAACGCATTTACAGTGGCCTGCAAAATGGTTCGTCATGTTCGTAATGACGCGGAATATTACTCCATTTGCGAATGTAAGCAGAGATGGGTAACAAAAACTGTATGGGTGGATAAAACAACATATTATCACTACAAAAGTTTCTATTTCAAAGTTTTATGAGCTACATGTGGGTCTGGTAACCGAATTGATAGAAAGCCATGATCTTTGTCAAAGTTTGCTTAGTTTCCTCTGGATGTAGTTTCATAATCCACATATTTGGCATCACCTCCGAACATTCCAGACCTTTCTGTGGGCCACCATAGCTGCCACCGCTACGAGGAATGATATATTCTGATGCGATCTGCAACATTTGATAGACTTGCCAGAGCTGTGATGATGCGTTCTGCAACATTTGATGCACTTGCTAGACTTGTGCTTCCTGAAGAAGTTATGTACCTCAACAGATTTTGATTTTCCAGCTGGGTTGGACGTTTCTTCCAATTTACTGTAATAAAGAAAAGAAGTTCAACATACAAATATTCAGGCAGGCTTTTCAACTAAACAGATGATCGAATGCAGGGATAATACCAGTCACAACATACTTCAATTTTTTCCCCTTGCCATAGATATTGTGACATAAAATGACCCCCTCCACTTTGAAAGTGGCATGAATCACATTTCTAAGTTGTCTCGGATGTCAAGGGTCAGGAAAATTGGAAGGAAAGCACCTTAAACCCCAAGTTTTCGACGACATAGGGAAATTAATACTTGACAAAGAATGGAATGTTGAATAACCAGGGATTGCAAGCAGACCATATTTGGAAGAGACAAGCTATTCAAAAAACTGGGATAGATGTAGTTGGCAACATCGATTAAGTACAAAACCCAAAATTGATATTCAACTCGTTTTTTACGAATAAAGGGTTTGAACGTAAAGAAAAATTTGAATTAGCTTCATCAATGTACACATTTTTTATTCGTTGGCGACAGGCCAAATCACAATCGTTGTGGCAAATAGCCTCAACTGTATTTTGTAACCCATCTTATTTGAATATAAAATAATTTTGGTTTATGCTTGAATAGTATTTTCCAATCTCTGGTATTTGTTTTAATTATATTTTGTACCTTCTTCCCCTATGTCATTAAACATGGACGACAAGCTTTTATTTTTGTTGCCTAGTATTTCAATTTAAATAAACCCTTCTATGTTCGTTGCTTACATTTTACATTTAAGAATAATTTTTCATAAGCCATACTTATGTGGTGTTGACCCTGTGTTTAAAGAAAGAAATTGGAGGAGCCGTCCTACTTCCATTATTCGGGTCTCGTAAATAGAATGAATTAATGAGTTACAACAAGGCAGCTCAAGTGTTGATGCAATGTTCCTGTTCAATATGTTGGATATATTGCAACTTCTTCTATTTGATAATATCCGTGCGTATATACTAATATCAATACTATTGGAATAAATACAAAAAATTCCTCTTCGACAAAGCTTAGGAAATTATGTTTGTGTTTGCGGTATTAAACAACTATGTTCTCTATTCCGTCATATACATCTTGTAGCCAAACAGCTTCCGTGCTCTGCAATTTATTCTTTAACTACTGATAATAACGCAATCTCGCTCTCCTCGGAGTACGATCGCTTCCGCAGGATCTTCTCCTCGATGGCCCGAAGAACCAAAATGTTCTTCAAAACCCCTTATCGGAATTTTCCAATACCCACAACAACTATTCAAAGATCTCCCTCAATGGTCGGGAAATCGGAATTCGCAATATCGCGAACTCTGTAGTCTCACACCTTATGTCTCACGATTCTCCGAACCCCGATGCGGGTCAATCGTTGACTTTCACCCCTTTCATCGGAGCTTCCCCCTATCGGGAAATCGCTACTCGCGATGTCAACAATTTGAATTCCAAAACTCCGAACCCCGATGGACCGATTCCCCGATACATGTGTGGATTTGACTTCTCCACCTTTTGCCCTTCTATCGGAAATTCAGGATTCGTGGAATCACAAATCCTAATGTCAAAGGATTTGGGAGTTACCTTTTCCTGATCCCCGATAACACACGCCACCTGTCTGGCACTAGCTCTAACTGTGGCCCACACGACCCCTCCGTCGGGATATCACGTTTTGTGACTTCAAATTGCAAATTTCCTCTGCTCTTGAAAACCCTGATTCTCCGATCCACGCCTCCTCGGGATCTCCTAACATGCGTCTCACACGATCGACGGTTCCGAGCCTATCGGGATATCGCTCCTCGCGATATCGCAATACTTGTTGCACAAACTTGGGTCTTCACCTCGCGAATCACCGATATGTGATGTCACATGTGGATCAGACGGTCCCAGTGACTCTAGATCGACAACTCTACTCCCTCCTGAGCTTCGAACCTATGAATGTTCGCGCCGTAAACTCCTTGCAACTTTGCAAGATCTAACGGTCCTCGGTCTTTCGTGGAATCTCTCCAGGAGATTTCAACCGTCCGTCCTTCCTTTGATATTTCCTGCGAGATGAATCAAACGCTTCCTCCATGAAGACTTATTCGCCCACATGCCAACCTGTGGTGTTTCTCTCAGGCTTTCCACAGCAACGCCTGGACTTATCCTTTATTGAACTTGTAGGCCTATTCCTCCTGAGCTTGTTCTTGACTTCACTAATCCTTAGGAGAACTCTCTTGCGCGCACTCCTTGCAGCAAACCCTCAACTCCTGCTAAGTGTTAATGTTCTTCGACTCTGCGCACTGATCTACAGTAGCAGTATTAATTCCCTTTTCTCAGAATCGCAACTTTGAGACCTCATTTAGCCTGCGCACGTCTTGCACGGATCTGGTGCCAAATCTACACTTCTGAGATGAATGAGAACAAAAGCTTCCTCTGATTGAACCCTGCAGTCACGCACTCCTTGCGGATAAATTCAACTGCACTCCTTGCGGGAATTTTCTGGTTCAGATAGAGAAACAATTGAAACTTATTCTCTCCTTCTTTCAGACTTCAGTTTCGAAACATGAAATCACATGCATAGCATATACAAAGCAAATGCATAACCAGAAAACAAACATTCCTAAGCACATCATCAACACAGAGAAATAACACCTGCCATGAATTTGAATCAGAACTTCATTATATTAATTCAACATCTATACATGGGTCTTCCTCACAATCTTCTCTGCTTGCTCTTCTCTTCTGAATGCTTGATTCTTACTAATGTTACAATGATACAATGAGGGTGTCTATATCCATTTTCCCTCTCGAACTCTAAAACTGTCTAATCTGGAAAATAAAAATCCTATCTACCTGAATTAACTATCTTAAATGCCTCATTTACCTAAGGATGAGAGCTTATCCGCTCAAGATCCATTACAATACAAGTGCGCTGTCTCTTAAATGAACCATTTAAGATCACACAACAATTTCAAAGTATTTCAAAACGATTGCTGGCGTATCCAGCTGTCTTCCACTCCACACTGGCTCGCTTGATGTATTGACGATGCTCCTGCATCATATTCCTCGGCTTGAAAATTTTCATGGGCTCCTGTCCATGAGATCCTACACGGTCTATCCATTCTTCTGTATCATTGCTTCATTTTCCCAGCTAGCATCTTCTACTGGGTGATTCTTCCACTTGACCAGGTACTCGAAATACTGCTTTCGCCTGGTTTTCTTACCCACTCGCTTGCCCAGTATGCACTCCATCTGTGGCTTGTCTGCAATCGGCATCTGCTTCTGCCACTGGACTTCTAGTTGTTCATAACTCTCAGTGCCTGCTTCCTCTGCCTTATATGGGTATAAGTCTAAGATATTGAATGTCGGAGATATTTCGATGCCATTCGACAATTCAATTTCATACGCATTCTCTCCAAATTTCTTCAGGACTCTGCATGGTCCGATTTTTTTCATTTTAAGCTTGTTGTATGTTCCCGTCGGGAACCTTTCCTTCCTTAAATGTGCTAGAACAAGGTCCCCAACTTCAAATTAAAGTTGTCTTCGATGCTGATCTACTCTGCACTTATACTCTTGATTTGAATTTATCAGTCGTTGTTTCACCTTGTTGTGAAGTTCTTTCATTGCCTCAGCAAATTCTTCTGCACTAGCACTGCTAGTCGCAGTCTGTTCTGAATCTCGCAGCTCATAAACTCCCCTCAGTTGTGTACCATACACAATCTGAAATGGACTTTTACCTGTACTCCGATTCACTGAATTGTTGTATGCAAACTCTACCTGTGGCAATATGTTATCCCAACTGGTATGGTGCTCTGTCACCAGGCTTCTCAACAAGTCTCCCAGACTTCTATTGACCACTTCCGTTTGTCCATCCGTCTTAGGATGATACGCAGAACTAAACGCCAAGTTAGTTCCTAGTTTCTTCCAGAGGGTCCTCCAAAAATGCCCTATGAATTTGGTATCCCTGTCTGATACTATGCTTCTGGGTAACCCATGAAGTCTAACAATCTCCTTGAAGAACAAATTTGTGATATGAGTCACATCGCTGGTCTTCTGGCATGGTATAAAATGTGCCATTTTAGAAAACCTGTCTACCACCACAAAGATGGAATCAACCCCTCTCTATGTCCTCGACAGTCCTAATACAAAATCCATGCTGATTTCATCCCACGGCCTCTCTGGTATGGGTAAGGATTGATATAATCCCACATTCTGCTTCCTGCCCTTCGAATGCTGACGAATTCTGCACCTGTCAACAAACTTTTTGACATTTGACCGCATCCTCGGCCAAAAATATGCTTCTCTCAACTTGGAAAATGTCTTATCATGGCCAAAATGTCCTGCCAGTCCTCCGCTGTGCTTCTCCTTTAGCAAATTCTCCCTCATGGAGAAATTCGAAATGCATAACTGATTGCCTCTAAACAATAGTCCATTTTGGATCATGTAGTCCATCCATGGGCTTGTATCTCTGAGAACTGGATTCTCAGCTACCTCATATGCCTCTGCAAAATCTGCATCGCCTGCATACATGTCCTTCAGATTTTCAAAACCCAATGTTTTGACTCGGAACTCCTGCAGCAACAAACACTTCCTGCTCAAAGGATCAACCACTTTGTTAGCAGTCCCTGAAATGTGCTTAATCACAAACATGAAATTCTGCATATACTCTACCCATTTTGCATGTTTCTAATTCAACTTCTTCTGTTGACTCACAAACTGCAATGCATGATTATCACTGTACAATACAAATTCCTTTGGGATCAAGTAATGCCTCCACTTTTTCAGCGCCTGTATGATAGCATAAAATTCTTTATCATACGTGGAGTATTTCATCTTTGCTTCATCCAGCTTCTCGCTGAAATATGCAACTAGTCTGTCTTCTTGACTTAAGACCGCTCCTATGGCATATCCATTTGCGTCACATTTCACCTGAAATGTCTTCTGAAAATCTGGCAACACCAACACTGGTTGCTCTGTGATCTTTCGCTTCAACAGATTTAAGCTCTTCTCAGCCTCTGCTATCCAATGAAAAGACTTATGTCGCTTCTTCACGGTGTCCATCATCGCTGTGCTAATTCCACTGAAATTCCTGATGAACTTTCGGTAGAAACTAGCTAAACCATGGAAACTTTTCACCTCGAAAATATTTCTTGGTGATGGCCAATTCTTAATCACTTCCACCTTACTCAGATCCATCTTCAACTCATTTTTCGATATGAAAAAACCCAAATAAATGAGCCCTGTCTTCATAAATGAGGACTTCTTCATGTTAATCAACAACTTCTCCTGCTGTAGCATTCTCATCACAATGGCCAAATGCTTCAAATGTTCAGCCTTTGTCTTACTGAAGATCATTATGTCATCCAGGTATACGACTACAAATTTGCCAATGAACTCCTTCAGGACTTCATTCATCAGTCTCATGAATGTGCTCGGTGCGTTTGTCAACCCAAACGGCATGACCAACCATTCATACAAACCTTCGTTTGTCTTGAATGCTGTCTTCCATTCATCACCTTCCCTCATGCGAATCTGGGGATATCCGCTCTTCAGATCAATCTTTGAAAAATAATTTGCCCCACTCAGGCAATCCATCAGATCATCCATTCTCGGCAGTGGAAACCTGTACCTGATGGTGATTTTGTTAATCGCTCTTGAGTCTGTACACATTCTCCAACCTCCATCTTTCTTTGGACTAAGCACTGTTGGAACAACACACGGACTCAGGCTTTCTCTGACTAATCCTTTGTCCAACAAATCCTGGACCTGGTTCTTGACTTCCTCATTTTCTTGTGGCGTCAATCTGTACGCAGCCTTGTTCGCAAACTGCTTCCTGGTATGAGATCAATGTGATGACTCACACTCCTCATCGGTGGCAACGAATGAGGTATTTCGTCTACTATGATGTCAGCAAACTCTTCCAGCAATTCTTAAATTTCCTCTGGTAAATCATCCACTCTGGTGCTAGTCAGAACAATCCTCGGCTTTCTGACAATAAAGAATAGTGGATCTTCCTTCTTCTCCATCTCCGTAAGAAGCTCCTTCCCACTCATGAGAAGTATTGTACTGCTTACTTCTGGCTTCACCTCCTTATCCTTTATCGGAAGTAACATATGGGTTCTCCCATTTTTCTCCAGGGTATATGTGTTCATTCTCCCATCATGAACTACATTTCTGTCATATTGCCATGGTCTACCCAGCAATAAATGACATACATCCATGGGAATGAAATCACACAAGATTTTATCATTATATCCTCCTATTTTGAATTCAACCAAGCATTGTTTCATAACAGTCACCTGGTGTCCTTTCTGTAGCCATGAAACTTTGTATGGACTGGGATGATCAGTCGTCTCCAGCTCTAGTTTCTCCACCATCTCGATTGAAACGAGATTATCTGTGCTTCCACTGTCTACGATAACCTTGCATACCCTATCTTTGGTCTTGCAAGCTTTCCTAAATAGTCTGGTTCTTTGGACTGAGGTTTCCACCTCCTTCTCGGGTGTCAAAAGAACTTTGTGCATTCCAAGAGATCTTCCACCCTCTGCATTTTCCGTCTCGGCATCACGCTTCTGCGCTTCAGTGATGTGATCTTCTCCGATGTCCTTCTTTTTCTCTGGACACTCGAATGACTTGTGCCCATTTTTCCCACATGTGAAACATGCGATTACTCCACCTCGGACTCTTCCTCTACCTCAAGTACGAGGAAAAGTGTTCGCGTCAGCATAGCCGCCACCCTGCTCTGTATGCTACCCCCTCTATTCAACATGTGGTCCTCACTGTGAGGTCCCACATCTTTCCATCTTACCTTGAGGTTTCTTCCATTCTTACTTGGGCTTCTGAGTTCTTTCCTGGGCAATTGCTTTGCCTCTGGGCTGACTCTTGCCTCGCCCTAGCTGACCTTGCTTTCGACTCAGCTTCTCCTCGGCTTTCAGAGCCATCTGATAAGCATCCTCCACCGTTCTGATGGTAACCATGCTTAATTCATCCTGAATGTCGTATCTCAAACCATTCAGATATCTACCCACCTTCTCGTCATCACTCTCCCGATGACCTGCTCTGATGTTCAGTCGATAGAATTCCTCAGTGTATTCTTTCACTGTCATCAGTTTCTGCCTCAGGTTCTGCATCCTCCTGAACAGAGTAATTTGATAGTCCCTTGGGATGAATTTTGCCTTCATCTTAGTGATCATTTGATCCCAGGTCTTAATCTTTTGCTTGCCCTTGCAGCGTCTGTCAGCTTGTAGCTTGTCCCACCACAATGCTGCATGTCCTTTCAAGCGCGTGACATCATGCCTTACCTTTTTATCCTCTTCGACATCTTCATAATCGAAGTAGGTGTCAAGAGCTCAAATCCAATCTAGAAGCTCTTCTACATCTGGGCGCCCTTCATAAGCTGGAATGTCCATTTTGGTCTTTGAACTCATCCGGGCGATGGCTTTTATCAATCGCTCATTGGCTGCATCTTCGGCTGCAACTTCTCCTTGCTGGTCAGCGTCATCTTCACCTTCAGAGTCGCTTATATCTCCAGCATTGGCTGTGCGTCTCTGCGCTGCCTCCATATCTTCTAGTCTTGCTCGAAGATCTCTCATTTGCCTTTCCAGTTCCAGATTTCTTGCTGGTCTACCTCTTCTTCGCACCTCCCTATCTTCTGGGTTGGGTGACTATCTCTCTCTTCTG
>JASDQU010030587.1:2745-20334 GCA_032191745.1 Picea mariana | reverse complement strand
TTTGACTCACACTTAGAAGATTATGTTTCATATATTCTACTAGTAGAATATTTTTTTCCTTGGTATTCTTGTTCCCAATTCTGACTATGCCATTTCCAATGATTTTAGATGAATCATCATTTTCGAAGGAGACTGATCCATCTCTTTCCTTTCTTAATGTAAGAAACCTGTCTCTATCAATGTCATGTGTTTTGAACAACCACTATCAACATACCAACCATGTTTCTTCTTCTTAGCTTGTAGAGCGAGTGTGCATTCTTCATTGCTATATTGATTCTTCTTTCTTATCCATGTCCTTTTCCGAGGTTCCTGTCTGTGAATATTGTTGTTCTTTTGTGGTTCTCTAGGAGGGACTTTCATTCTGCAATATTTGGCCATGTGTCCAAAGTTTTTACATTTGTATCATTCCACTTCAATGCTCAAATAATAAAACCTCTTGTAACTTATTCTCTGTATTTCACTAGGCCTTCTTGCATAACCCTTTTGTGTATGATTTTCAAAGTTGTTTGTGTTCATGTTGTTAGCTCTACAAATCATATCTTTATGTCCAAAATTATTACATGCATAACATAAACCAAAAAAGATAGTTCGATACCTGGGAGTTGAATATATTCTGAAAAGAGGTACTCTTATGAATCCTTCTTCTTCCTGAGGCCTATCTGTTTCTGTTGGTCATTGATTCTGAAATCTGAATCTTCTCGGTGGAGGAGTGTCCCTGTAATTTTCTTTATAGACATTCCTATCCCTTTTGATTGTTTCTGCATAGCTTTTTGGATATGTTTCTTGTTCTATTGTTTTGAATCTTGATCCCTTTTCTGTCTGATTTTATTCAAGTCCAGACTTGTCATGATGAGGTTTTTGACTGCTAATAATGTCATTCAAAATTTTTGAGTTGTTCTGCATATTTTTCTTTTGAAGATCCTTTCTTATTGTGACAATTTATAATTCCAAATTTCCAATGATCATGTCTCTTCCTTCTAGTTGTTCTTTGAGTTCTTCTTCAATTATTTTATCTTCTTCAATTTGAACCTTCAAATTTGTGATCATTTGTTCTAGTTCTTGAGTGTCTTCTTTCATGTCTAGTTCCAATTGTAGTTTCTTGTTTTTCTTCTTTTCTCTTCTGATAACTTCTATGGAACACAACAATTCTTCTTGGTAGTCAACTTCTACCTCTTCACATTCTTCTTTGGCCTCTTCATATTCTTCATCGGCCTCTTCATATTCTTCTTGAGAGTCTTCTTTATCAAAGTCTTCTACTGCCATGAATAGAACTCTTTCTATCTCATTGTCACTGACTTCATCTTCATCTGATGATGAGATGTCTTCTTTGGTTCATAAGATTTTCTTGAAAAATTTCTTTGTGGTTATTTTTCCTTTATATGTTTGTTTTCTATTTGAGTAACCTTCATCGTTTATATTTTTCTTATGAGGAAATTTGTTAGAAAAATGACCAATACCATCAAAATTAAAACAAATCAAAGGAAGCTTACCTCTATACCTGCTATCGGTTCCCTTGTTCAATCTTTTGACAAAGTTGGTTGCTTCTTCATCATCTTCTGAGACATCACTACTGTTGCTATGTTCTTTTTATTTTTTATTTCCTTTTTGCTTTGACCTTTTGGATGCTTTGAAGGTTGCTTCTTTTATATCTGTATTTTCCTGTTCAGTTCTCATTTCATATGCTATGAAGATTCCATGTAGTTCATCCATTCTTATTGAATTTAGATATGCTCTTTCTTCTAGTGCTGATATCTTAGGGTCAAATCTCATAGGAAGAGATCTTAGTACCTTTTGAATAATTACAGATTCTTTGATTTCTTCTGCCAATCCCTAGATTGCATTTAATGTTTCATCAACTCGTAAAAAGTAAGTTGCAATATTCTGATCCTCATTCATCTTTAGTTGTTCGAATTGACCTTTGTAAGTTTGAAGCTTTGTTGCTTTGAATTTTGAATCTCCTTCATAAATATTTCGAAGTTTGTCCCAAATCTCTTTAGTATATTTACAATATGCAACTTTGGTGAATAGTGATTCTTCAAGACCATTCAGAAGTGCATTTGCGTCTTTGGAATTATTCTGATCGATTTTCATTGCTTTGTCATTTGTCGGTGGAACTGTTGATGTTGTGTCTCCATCTACAATTGATTGCCAAATTTCAAATCCCTTTTCTTGTATATATGTCTTCATCCTTATGCTCCAAAATGCATACTTTTGTCCATCAAACTGTGGTATTCCATTTTTATACATGTTGTTTCTCTCCATGATCTACCTTTCAGTGGTTAAATTGATTTCTGAAGAACCTTCTCTGATACCAATTGTAGGATTATTGAGAAGGGGGGTGAATCAGTAATAGAGCAATCTAATCCTTTTTAACCATATAATGCAAGTGTTATATCAATGTAGCATTATCATACAATATTTGAAGAGTAAATAAACAATGAAAAAATGAACAATCATACACATACACAGTACACCAGTGTTTTTACATGGAAACCCAAAGTGGGAGAAAACCACAAAGTGTTTTTTTCTTATATGTCTTGAAGCATTACATTCATTAGAAGAACCAACTTCCTTTTTTTTCCAACTACAACTGGAAGGAGGCTCCAACCCCTTAGTTTCTCAAGATACAACCTCAGGGAAGCTCCAACTCCCCAATTCTTTGGCCACAACCAGAAGGAGGCTTGTTGGCACAGGGGCAGAACCAGGGTTCAACGCTTCGACAATGCACCAAGAAAACCCTAACTACTGGCCCTTTTGGCAACACTTGCAAAGCAGATGAAGTATCACCCAAGGTAGAGGCAGGGGTGGTTGGAGGACTCAAATGTATGCAACCTAGCTGGGACACAGATCTGTGATTGCAAAACCTTAATGGATCACTTAGTAGTCGTTATTCATCAGTATTTAACCTTAGTTTACAGCGTAGATAAACCCTAGTTACAGAGCATCACAGTATTCATCTAGATATAATATATTCAAGCACTAAGAATATCAACACAGATCAGATATAACATCTTATTCACATCATTAGGAACTAAGCTATCATATTCATCTAAGCATACATCATTACACTAAGCATAAATCATATGAACAATAAAACATTCACAATGCACAAAGAAACCATAATGCACAAAGAAACCACAACACATGATATACATGGTTCACCCCTAGCCTGGGGCTACATCCACCAAATCTTCTTATTTTTATTGTCTTTCGTCAGTCTCCTACATGCACAGAGCCATAAGGTCCTACTCTGCATAGGACAGGAGATCTGTGTGCACTTCACTAGATCATCCTTCCCGAAGCTAGGTCACAGAACAAATCCTTTACATGGTCTCTTATAGTCTCTTGCACGTAGCTCTGTAAGTTCTCAACTCAGCATGCACAAAGCACTTACAATTTGCACTCAACACTTAACACTTAGCAAGGTACCCAAACCTCCTTCTTATTACATCACCTAGACTTCTATTTATACATTACAAAAAGGGCCTAAACATGGGTAAACCCATGGGTCGACATCCCCATACCCATTACATAGCCCAAAACCCAAAAATCCCTAAACAAGGGGTCGAGATCCTGCGATCTCCACTTTGACTTGTGCTTCACCTTCGACAGCCTGTCGAAGTCCCAAAATAGGTCAAAAATGACCAAGGATCATCAAAACTTGGTCAAGAGCCAACATGCCCCTAATACTCACATGTGACTCATCTCGAGTCACTCTGATCTGGGTAGCTCTGCCTCAAAAGCTTCGAGCTTGGCTCGGGCTGCTTTGACCTGTTGCTGCGCCAAGGCCTCCTACTTGGATAACTCTTGAATAATTGTCTCGTTGACAGGTCCCTCTAAGCGTTGTTAGAATGTAGTGACTACTTGATCCAATTATTCTCCTTGGCCTTCAATCTCCTCGAATAGTTGGCAAGCCTCATCCTCAATTGGTTGGAGCCTCTGAGTCACTTCCATGAATTTTCTTTGAATGGTGTGGACCTGTTGTTAAGCAATGTGTTGTTCTTGCGATCTCTTCATTCTTTCAACTACTGGTAGAGGTTTCAATTGTGCCTATACTGCCATTTCTTGCTTCTTTTCTTTCTGGAGATGTGACTCCAGTGTTTTTAGTTCATGGTCTTCAGTAAGTCACTCATAGGTTTACACACTTCTACTGCTAAGCTCTTTACATTCTAGAGCTAATGCTTTGATCCTCTCAACTACACTCTGGGCAGTGGATTCTCTTTAGTATCGCACATCCTGTGGAGTGCTTGGCACTTCTCATAGCTCTAAGTATGCTATCCTCTATTGAAGTTGTTGGACAACTTCCGCAAGCTGCGCTACTTGATGCTCCACTGGTTCTTCCGCCTTTTGTTCTAAGCCGGTCATAGATCAAAGTGCTCTATTGACTACCTCTTTTACTCCAACCTGCTCTGTGAGCAACTGTTCCTTCTCTTGATGGATCTGTGCTTTCTCCTCTTCAAACTTGTTTTGGAGGTCATCCTTCTCCTGTTGCGCAACTTGACGTTGCTCTACCATTTCCTCTTATGCTTGTTGTAGGGTCACTATGGCCTGTTCTTTCTCTTCTTGTGCACGACAAAAATGAGCTTTGGTCGCATAAGTTATTCTGCAAAGTTGGGTAGGCTCATCTCCCAACTCTGGTTCTTCTAATGGCGGGGGTGCAATGGACACTACGCGGCTAGAGTGAAGGGCATGTTGTACCCATATGAGTTCTACCTCAATCCTATCATACATGGTTGCTTGTTTGGCTTCAGTGTTTTGCAAGAGGTCCTACGAGGCATATGATACGGTTGCGATGATGAAGTTGAAGTTATCAAGCATGAGCACAGTCTGCATATTAGTCTTTGTGGCTTTGGATTTCTTCCGCAAGGTAGGTTTCATGGGGAAAACCTTTCTTTTCTTAGAGGGATCAGTCTCATCAACAGGATCCCTAGGTGGTGTTACTTCACCTTTCTTCTATTGATCGTCTTTGCCATTGGTCTCTTCTCTATATACTTCTTCATCACCTCCTCATCCAAGTAATTCTGAAGTAGCTTCATATGATGCATTGCTCTGGTTTTGCACCTCTTCAGTCTTCTTCCTTCTACTAGGTCTAGGTGTATCATGCTCTTCGTGAGTGGCCTCTGAGCTGCCAATTAGTTCGGGATTGAACATTTCTATGGGGTCAGCAAGGATAAGGAGCTCTACAGACCAATCCTTAGTTATCTCTTTGAGGTCATCCTTTGTGAGCTTATGGTATGACTGAAGCTCTTCTTTACTCTTGTCTGTGTGCACAGTGATGTAGATAAAGTGTTGATATGCATGGAAACTCATAAGGGATCTGAACTGGTGCAGGGTATTCAAAGTCATACGAGGGACAACTCTGATAGCCCTCTTTAACTAGAGATAGTATGTATGGAATACTGCATTCGACTGCCATTGTTTTCCCATATTGCTCAAGTACTAGAGCATGGTGAACTTCGCAGCAAGCAGCTCAAATGGCTCAATGTCAGGGAAGGTCACACCTTCCAGCATCTCCCAAGCAGTAAACGCAATGAGGATCAACAACCATCTAAAATGGAACTCATATCCCTGATCCTGAGCTTCGTGGAAATACAATTCTAGCTGGTTGACTAAGTACTTCACCCAGTTCATTTGGAGTCCTTCTACACATTTTTCGGCAAGGTCAACAACAAACCCTATGACCTATGTAGGTCTGTTCTTTCGCACCAACTTTCCTGCGATCAGATGGCAGTCCAGGCGCACTACGCCATTCTGGATGGAAGCTACCTTGTAGCCGCGCATCCCCTTTTCTACATCACCATAGGTATCCTTATTTCTCTATGCTAGGGTGTGGTCTGTAGCCTTCCCTGGGTAGAAGTCTTGTGGGTCAGGTCCCTGTATGCTCAATCTGGTGATCCTATGGATCATCGTCGGATCGAATGTGATGCATATATCTATCCATATATATCCACCATGGTAGCACAATAGTAGGAGATTAACACACGCGTTAACCTCCTGGTGTCTTCCAAAATGTGGAATCTTCATCACATTCAAGATGGTGGATTGCGCGAGGTTCATAGTCCATGGTTGGGGGATTATTTTCAAGTTATTCCCCTTCGTCCTAGTCAAGTATCTGTGAGGAGTGAGCATACTATGGTTCTTGTGGTCCCCTAGGTTGAAGTCACTTAAATTTAATGTCACAATATTTTCTTGTTGTGTTCTAACTACAAGTATCCCCTTCAAGAGGTATGCAGTAACCAGGGTGTAATCGAAGTCTCTGGGGACACTGTCACGACTCATCACACTCACCAGAGGCAGAATGCAGTCAGGCAGGATAGTCGGGATTAACTTCATGTTTGCCAAGTCATCTCTATGCTTGGTTCTTTTCTCTGCTGCAGGTCAGAATGGTCTAGATCCACGAGAAGTCGACAGAGAGGCTTACACACCTCTCATCGAGGAAGCTTGAATTCCTGCAAACATTACTTTTTTGGCCATTAAATTGATTAGAACTTCTTCTATGAACTTCTCTATGGCGCTGAGATCGTCCAACATGCACGCTCATATCAAATAACTCAGGTGGATGAATGAGTTCTCAAAGAAATAGAACAGGTGTCGATCTCAATAAACACAGTGTGGTAGTAATGAGTTCTTTTGTTAGATCAAATACAATTTGCAAAAGTGTTCTCGGTGCAACAGTCAATGAACTAAGTAGATAGTGAGGTAACAGATCTCTCCAACGGGAGAGAATCCTTCATCAATGCATTTATGTCCATTACGGCGTGGTCCCAATGGTCTGATGGTGATATTCCTGGTCATAATTTTTGTTCTAACCATTTTGGGGCGTCGATCTAATAGTCATAATGCCTTCAACGATTATATTTCTTTTCCATGTTGTATTGTTCTGATATCTCGACGAAGTTCCAATTTTGCAAACCTTCCTTCTGCGTATCCCTCTGGAACCTTCTGCAACTTTTCTATATTTTCTCTCTTCTTACTGAGCTTTCTAGCCTTCTTCCCTGTGATCTTCGTCTCGATATTCCTCTTTCCATTCTGATTCTTATCCCCATTTGGCATAGTAACTTCGCGCTATTGAGATTATTTCATAGGGTTAGAGAGTAATACTTATTCTCTGTCTAGGGTAGGTGCGCCACTCTTCTGTGAGTCTTTTTCTGTTCTTTCAACTTCGACATCCAAGTTTTTAGTTCTAAACAGCTTCGATCTGTTCTCATGTTCTTCAATAAAATTATTTATCCTCCTATTCATGAAATATTTTAATTCTTGCTTCTTCTGTTCTAGGGCTTCCTCTTCTTTTCTTCTGGTCTGATCCTTCTCAATCTAGGTTTTTCCTAGTAACATAGAAAATGGGGTGCTTCTCTCAATAAATTTAACAACCTTCCATGAGAACTCATAGATATCTGGGTAATTCTTCCACATAGGGTTATCACCTTTCCTCTAAATAATCCTATTCCTCCTAATGAAGGACTCATAACAGGATTTCCTAAAATTTCCCCAGTTCTTTCTGTCATGATATTCACATGTGTTTCCTCATCCATAACACAATCTATGTCAAAGTCTCATATTCTTGTTTCTATGCACTCTTTATCTTTAAAGATCTCTGATAAGTTGATATTTTTGTGATGATTTGGGGTTTCTTTCATTTGCAGTAATACATTCTCTGATTCTTTCTGGGGTTTTATCATGGTCTCAGTTTCTTGACCTTCCTTAGGGTTTTATTGTCTCATATTCATTCTTTCAAGCTTAGCAATCATTCTAGGGAAATCCAAAACTTCATGGTCCATAGCTTTACAACAAAGACAACTAGGTCTTCTACCAGGGCATTCCTTAGCAAGATGTCCCAGTCTTCTGTAACTATAACAAAGGGTTAATCCTATTTTTCTTTGAAATGATCCCCAGCCTTTCCTATACCGTGCACTAGGATTATGGTAGCTAACCTAAAAGAATTCTTTCTACGATCCTGCATCCATTTGTTAGTCCAAATATTCTTTCTATGCATAGGAATAACATATCTTTCACTATTCTTATCAGATCTACTCATATCAAGTCTTATTTCTTCTAGTTGTGCCCTAGTTTTCAAGCTAGGACAAAATTTATCAAACATACCTAGATCCATACTTTCAAAACAAAAATTTCCACTTATCTTACCTTTTCAATAAAAAATTTTCATTGTTCTTACCTCTATCAGAGCATAAAGCTTTAATATATTACCTCTTTTCTTCATATCTGACTTCTCTTCTTAGCACAGGGCTTCATAAGTCAAGTAGAGTACTACGCACTAGGGCAACAGATCTGCGACATAGATTTATCTTTTCTTCAGTTCTCAGCAATCACAGTTTCAAGTATTGACAACAGAACCATTTGTTGGCACAGGGGAATACCCAAGGTTCAATGCTTCAACAATGCACCCACAAAACCCTAACTACCGGCTCTTTTGGAAACACCTACGAAGCAGATGAAGTCCCACCCGAGGTAGAGGTAGGGGTGTTTGCAGGACTCAGATGTCTGCAGCTTTCTTGGAACACTGATCTGTGATTACAAAACCTTAATGGAGCACTTAGCAGTCATTATTCATCAGTATTTAACCTTATTTTACAACGCAGATAAACCCTAGTTATAAAGCATCGCAATATTCATCCAGATGTAATATATTCAAGCACTAAGCATATCAACATAGATCAGATCTAACATCTTATTCACATCATTAGGAACTAAGCTATCATATTCATATAAGCATACATCATTACACTAAGCATAAATCATATGAACAATAAAACATCCACAATGCACAAAGAAACCACAACATAGGATATATGTGGTTCACTCCTAGCCTGGGGCTACGTCAACCAACTCTTCTTCTTTTTATTGTCTTATGTCAATCTCCTACATACCCAGAGCCATAAGGTCATACTCCGCATAGGACAGGATATCTGTGTTCACTTCGCTAGATCCTCCTTTCCCGAGCTAGGTCATAGCACAAAGCCTTTACACAGTCTCTTACAATCGCTTGCACTTAGCTCTGCAATTTCTCAACTCAACATGCACAAAGCACTTACAATTTTCACTCAACACTTAACACTTAGCAAGGTACCAAAACCTTCTTCTTCTTACATCACCTAGAATTTCTAGTTATACATTACAAAAAGGGCCTAAACATGGGTAAACCCATGGGCCGACATCCCCATACCTGTTACATAGTCCAAAAAATCCTTAAACAAGGTGCCGAGATCCCGCAATCTCCACTTCAACTTGTGCTCCACCTTTGACAGCCTGTCGAAGTCCCAAAATAGGTCAAACATGACCATTGATCCTCAAAAATTGATCAAGGGCCAACAAGGCTACAACCCCCTATGTTCTCCGGCTAGAACTGAAAGGTGGCTACAACCACATGTCCTTGCCCCATCCAACCACCCTGATGTATAAGTAGAATGATGGAATCACTGTCATGCTATCACTATGAGATATATTGTTGTAAATCTGTACCAATCAACCTGCACCAAACAACCTGTACCAATAACCTAAACCATGCAACAACCATGCATCAACCTATACCTCAACCCGTAATCAACCTGTACCATAAACAAATGCATCAACCATGCACCAACCTGTACCTCAACCTCAACCAAAATACCTCATCAATTTCATCATCCAAATCTGATTTGTAACTCTATAATAGACCTAGTGTATATGAACACATACCTACAAACCTTCCTTAACTTTAACAACAAGAGACTATCATTTTCATCAAACTTTACTTTAGTCTCACATGACTAGTTTTGGATCAGTCAACAACCCTAACTTGAAATAATCATAACTATGTACCTATAATGAATAAATATCTAAAAATATTACACAATGTTCTTCAGTGTGTTTTATGCAATTCCTATAGGTGTCACTTCTTGGAACCTCTAAGTAAAGGAGTTATAGCAAAAATGGCATACCTTGTTGAATTTTGACTTATTCTAGAGAGCTAACTTGTAGAGCGTGCCCCACACAGAAAATTTGTTGTATGGATCTAAAAATTGTATACAAATAACTACAGAATGTGCTCTAACCAACACATTTGGTCTTACTAAATTTGGATAAGTTATGAAGAAGTTATGATGTTTTTACCTGAAACACCTGTTTTAGACTAGTTTTAGGACTAGCCACAAACCCTATGTTCCATGGAGTGTAACTCCAAAAATAAAATGACCCACAAGATGAAATTTGTACCACAACTAATTGGATATGTTTCCTCAATGGCCTCCCAATTTCACAGTCTGAAACATTCTAGAAAAAAAATTATTTCAAAATGGTGAGATGACCTGTAAATAACATACCTTAGAAAGCATCAAAATAATTTATCCTCCTTTGAATTTCGGCCTTCTTTACTTCACCTTCCCTCTAAAATTAGTCTTAGATATCCTTTGGTTACCTCATTCACCTGTAGATATTCAATATGCTCAACTGTAATTAAAATGAGAGAGCCTTGCCTCTTATTTATACTCTCCAAGTAGCTTCCTTAGAAGCATCTTCTAAACCACTTTGTCCACATAGTCACCTATGTCCAACTTTGCCCAATTTTCCACTTGTCCATGTATCCAATAGCCACTTGACCACTTAACCCATTTTCCTCATTTTAGGGTTAGCCTTCTTATAACCACTTTCCATAATTAGAAAGTTCTCCATTCACTTTATTCTTTAAATAATCCTCCTTGACTTTGTCACTTCACTTTATTATTTAAATAATCCTCTTTGATTTTGTCACTTCACTTTATTATTTAAATAATCCTCTTTGAATTTGTCACTTCACTTTTTTATTTAAATAATCCCTTTTTACTTTGTCACTTCACTTTATTATTTAAATAATCCTCTTTGCAAGCACTTTGACTTATTTTACCTTTTGGTGTTTCAAGCCAATCATATGAGGGTCCTTCCACTTCGTCGGGCCATAATTCTCAAACTGTGAGGAGTTATGTGACGTTCCACATACCACCAGAAATGGCATGACATGTACTATCCATCTAGAATAGTGTTACCTATAAATATGTCAAAAATCATACCATTATACATCAATCAAACTTGGTTCCATTACCCAAACCTTTGTGCTACCAAAATTCGCTACCAGACTTTCTTCAAGGGTTGACATCAATGACAACCAACCCAATTAGTCAAAAGTTTTTGTGTTTACATTATTATGTTCATTCATTTTTTAAGAAAGATATCAAATTTTGCAATCGTCTCGGGAAGGTGAGTTTTTGGAGCAATTGTGTAGTGGAGTGTGTCACAAATGTCCAATAAATCCATCTCTATTTGGATGTACCTATGTAATCCATTGTTGTAATTCAAAATAAGGTGTTGCTTAGAGTATCTGATACCCATATTTGAGAACAAGGTATGGAAGATATTGGTGTACTCCAACACTGTCTGGTATCTCTCTTGATGTAGAGTTTCCCATATCATGTATCAATTATCATAGTTCCTAACGAGGTATAATTCCTCCTTAAGGGCATCAACAAAAGTTTCCCAAGTGTGTTCTATCTTAAAAATTGTAGACTCATCCCATCGACTCTCTCCTAGTAACTTTTCCACCAATATTTGACATGGGGAAGGGATTTAAGGAGCACACAGGTTATCTTTTTTTACGCTCGAAAATATTTGAACAAAATAATCTAATAGATTTAACTATTTCTCCAAAGCATCTACATCTATCTTTCCTTCAAATAAATTACTATCAAATTTAACTTGTACCTTGAGGGGTGTTTCATCTCCAAAATGGTTTCTTGTTGAAGGTGTCTTGATCATCATTGGAATTCGTTGAAGGATATAGGTGAAATTATTCATCATCTCTTTCCTCAATCATGAGAGACCTTCCTCAAATATCAAGTTCATAGGATCTCTTGCTCCATAAACTCTATTTTCATCTACCATGGGATGTTTCTTGGGTTGGCAAGAGTGGTCTTCCCCCCAAAAAAATTAGTTCGAGACCCAACTCTCTATACCCTAACCTTGTTGGGTGTAATATTCCAGATATAAAAAGTATGTAGAACAGAAATAAATAGATAGAAATGGCAGATGAACAACAATATAACCAGAACAACACCACGATAATACCAAAATAATAGAAAAATAACACCAGAAAGAGCACTTTGATTACTGAGAGCAATTTTCACTTTCCTCTTCAAGGGGGCAACCTCCAGAAGAGAAGAGCTCTATTGCAATAATATCCAAGACAAAACTTATCATACCCTCGACTACTATTTATACTAAATATGTTTATCAAAAGAACAATCTAGAGGAAGATCCTTCTAGAAGCGGAAGCTTCTATTAGGTCTTCTTACATTGGACTTATTCGTCCTTATTGCTAGGACTTATTAATATTGACCTTTATTACATGGAAATATATTATTCTACCTACGTAAGGGGTTAGGTCCCTAACATGTCCTCCCCCTTAAAAACAACCTTGTCCTCAAGGCTTGAGATGAGGAAATTGTTGCAGAATAGTAGTTGGTTCCCAAGTGGCATCTGTTGGAGTGGTATCTTTCCACTTGACTAACACTTCCTTAATGGTTCACTGATGCAGATGATGCTCACGTTGGTCCAAAACTGTTTGTGGTTGTAGCCAAATAGAACCTTCTTCATCCAACTCGGGAAGGTTGGTTTGAGTTTGACATTTAGTTCCTATAACCTTATTTAAGCAGGAAACATGAAAAACATGATGGAGATGAGAATGACTAGGCAAAGCTAACTGATATGCCACATGTCCCACATGCTTGAGAATATATAAGGACCATAAAATTTGGGCACCAGTTTCTGATAATGGCCAACCTTGAGGAATTTTTTCTTGTAAAGTTACAGTCGAAGAAACATCTGATCCCCTTCTGCAAATTGACGTTCAGAGTGACCTTGATCTGCTTGTTGCTTCATGCAATTATGGGCCATGACCAAATTCTATTTGAGGGTACAGAGAATAGCCTCTTGAAATGTAAGTGTTTGGTCAACTGCCTAGACCTTCAAGACACCTGGAAAATATGAGAGAACTGATGGTGGATTTTTTCCATATACTGCTTCAAAAGGAGTCATGCGAGTAGTTGTATGGTAAGATGTGTTGTACCACCATTTAGCTAGTGGTAACCATTGAGCCCACTGATTTTTCCTTTCCAATGCAAAACACCTCAAATATGTTTCCACACACTTGTTGACCACTTCAGTTTGACCATCAGTCTGGGGATGATAGGATGTGTTGAGATGCAATTGGGTGCCTTGGAGCTTGAACAGTTCTTGCCAAAAATTGCTGGTGAAAGTTGGGTCGTGATCAGAAACAATAGAATGAGGCATGCCATGAAGCTTGAAGACCTGATCCATGAAAATTTAAGCCACAGTGGATGTTGTAAATGGGTGTTGAAGAGAATAGAAATGAGCATAATTGGAAATACGATCAACTACCACCATGATGACTGATTTATTACTCGATTTAGGTAAGCCTACAATAAAATCCATAGAGATATCCTGCCAAATAGCAAGTGGAATTGGAAGCGGTTGTAGTGGGCCAGAAGTTTTTATTGTTTCTCCCTTGTTGTGTTGACACATATCACATTCAACCACAAAATTATGAACATCTTGTTTCAAACCATCCTAGAAAAAAGAACGTTTGACTCGGTCATACGTTTTGGTAAACCCTGAATGCCCAGCTGTGGGTGTAGCATGATACTCAAAAAGTACTGTGGATTTAATTTTTAACTATGTAATTAAATACAAATGGTCTTTATATCGAAGCTCATCATTGAGCCAAGTGTACCCGGGGCAGACTGGAGAATTGGACTGCAATTGTTGTATTAGATGTGAACTTTTGGGATCTTGTTGCCATTCTTGACGAACAACTTGGAACCAATCTAGTACAATGAAGGAGAGAGAAAAAAGGGACCCTTCATCTTCATATTTTCCGGAAAGTGCATCAACAACCACATTGTCTTTTCCTATTTTGTAAATAATCTCATAAACATATCCCAAGAGCTTAGTCACCCATTTTTGTTGCTCGGGGGAGGAAAGACATTGTTCCATAAAATACTTGAGAGTTTGATGATCTTTCTTAATTTGGAAACATTTCCTCAATAGATACGGGTGCTAGAGATCCATAGCATGAAAAATAGCCAACATTTCCTTGTCATATATTGATTTTCCCAAATTTCCTGATGCAGGAGCATCGCCAACTCATCAAGCGAGCCAGCACATCAATCGGAGATCAGCTGGATAAACAAACCCAAATTTTTGAAGTGCTTTGGGATTGTAGCGGAAGTATTTAAATGAAGCCATTTATGGAGGCGCATTGTATATTGTATTGGACCTTGAGCCTTAAGCTCTCGTCCTTTGGTAGATGGTCGGCATTTAATAGATTGTCGGCATTTAATGGTCGGCATTTAATAGATGGTTGGCATTTGATAGTTTAGAGTCTGAGAGGGAAAACGGATATAGACACCCTCATTGTACCATTGTAAGATAGAAAAGGAAGAGTAGAGGAAGCATTTAGGAGAAGAGAAGAGAAAATAGAGAATATTGTATGAAGAACACCCATGTATAGGCATTTGAATTAATAGAAGGAAGCTTTTGATTCAAACTCATGGTTTGTGTTGTTTTCTCTGTGTATTGATGTTATGCTCAGGAATGTTTGCTTTCTTGTTATGCATTTGCTTTGTATATGTTGTGCATGTGATTTCATGTTTCAAATTGAAGTCTGAAAGGGAGAGAGAGTGAGGTTCAATTGTTTCTCTATCTGAGCCAGGAGATTCTTGTAAGGTGTGTAGTTGAATTCATCCGCAAGGAGTGCATTGATGAAGGCTCAGTAGTTTAACTTTTGTTCTCATTCACCGAGAAGTGGAAGTGGGTTGTTGAATCCGTGCAAGGAGTGCGTAGGCTGAAGAAGAAGTCTCAGTTGGGAATCTGAGAAGAAAGGAGATTGAAGACTGTTGCTACAGGAAGTTGCGCAGAGTTGAAAGGATTCAATAATTGGGAAGTTGTTGAATGTTGAGCACAAGGAGTGCATGCAAGTTCCTCTGAAGAATCAGAGTGGAAAAGCTCAGGAGGTATAGCACCTTCGTGACATCGTTAACACAGAGCACAGGAATTTGTGTCGAAGAAGGTTCAAGCAGTGTTTGCAAGCATAGGTGTTGGAGAAGAAGTTTTGAGAAAGAACATTTAGCATTCTCAAGAAATCCTCAAGGAGGAGGAATCAAGGGTCAGGATCTTACCGAGGAGATCAGCGAAATCCTGTCAGCCATTAGATCTCGGGAAAGTTGCGCAGGGTTTAAGCCTGAAGGAGCAGAGGAAGAACCTGGGGAAGACATCGGGATATTTGCATCATCGAGTTTTCATAGAGAAAGAGAATCGAGACCTTGCAGCTCTCGAAATCCCAAGGAAGGATCAGAGCCATTGATCTCAGCAGGGACACGTGGTGAGAGATCCCGGAGAATCGGAGTTTGGGATATCAGGGTTTCTGGAGTCGTGAAACTCTTGCATAACAGAATCACAATCCGCGATTTCCTGACACGGTCAGAGCCATTGATCTACAGGATGCGTGTCCGAGGATCTAGAGGATTCAGAGTTCGGCATTTTGGGGTTTTTGCATACAAGGGAACCATTGCATTAGAAATCGTGATTTCGTGATACCCGATAGAGCGAAGAAGGAAGCAGTGACGTGGAGGAAAGAGTTCACACGTGCATCGGGGATCGACATATCAGGATTCTCGGTGACGAGAATATCAGGGTAGGAGAAGTTGTGAAATCCTGAAACGCGATGGTCCCACAGTCACAGCAGTTAAGTGGAAGACAGGTGTCATCGCATATCGGGGTTCGAAACTCGGAAGGGTCTATGAACGAGAGCATTTGAAATCACGAAACTCTAAAATATGATTTCCCAATCACCACTGGAGTGCGGGCCACAGGCATCAGAGCAGAGGACAGGTGGCATCAGAGATCGGAGGATCGAAGATCCTGAGGACGTAAGTCCTACACATTTCAGTCTCACGAAGTCCAAAATTCTGATAGGGAAAGGACGGTGATCATGTGGACCGGCAAGTCACATGTGAGAAGAGCTATCCGAAGGGAGCTAAAGGGTGCAAAAAGTATCATCACAGATCGGGAATCGTGGATCCGTGGGGTGAGTGATTCATGACCTCGTAAGGGCCGATTTCCTGACGGAGATATTCCTGAAAGAAGCAAGGAACACGTGGGTGAATATTTCATCGGAGTTCGGGGATTTGCAATACCCTATTTTGTGAGGGCAAGACTCGTGATCTTGCGGGTTTCGATTTCCGGATAGGACGAAGGGGTATTGTAAGGAGAATTTATGTGGTTGGAAAAGTCTCGAAAGGGATTGAAGAGCATTTCAGTTCTTCGGGTCTTGGGAAGAGAAGGTCCTGGTGGGAGTAGACGTGCCCTGGGTGGCATGTTTGCAGCAAGTGGTATCAGAGCTGATTTATTGTCTGTATATTTCAAGAAAGAGGAGGAAGGAAGGAAAGAAGCACTCCTATACACATCAAGTGGTATCAAAGCAAGAAAATTTCTCTGTTTTCTGTAGCAGAGAAGAAGATGATTTCACCATGCCGCCGAGGAGAGAAAGACAATCACCCGATCCAAGGGACAGGGGGAACCAGAGAGGAAGAGGGAGACAAGCATGGGTGCCAAAGATGGAAAGGCAGATACGTGATCTCTGAGCGAGATTAGAAGATATGGAAGCAGCGCAGAGATGCACAGCCATTGCTGGAGATCTGAGTGACTCCGAAGGTGAAGTTGAGGTTGAACAACAAGGAGAAGTTGCAGCCAAAGATGCAGCTAATGAGCGATTAATTAAAGCTATCGCCCAGATGAGCTCGAAAAAATAGATGGACATTCCAGCCTATGAAGGGAATCTGGATGCAAAAGAGCTTCTAGACTGGATTAGAGCTCTTGATACTTATTTCGATTATGAGGATATTGAAGAAGATAAGAAGGTTAGGCATGTTGTCACAAAATTGAAGGGACACGCAGCATTATGGTGGGACGAGCTTCAAGCAAATAAACGTTCCAAAGGCAAAAAAAAGATCAAAAGTTGGGATCGAATGATTGCGAAGATGAAGGCAAAGTTCATCCCAAGAGATTATCAAATCACACTGTTCAGGAGAAAGCAGAACCTGAGACAGAAGTTGATGACAGTAAAGGAGTATACTGATGAATTTTACAAGTTAAATATCAGAGCAGGTCATTGGAGAGCGATGATGAAAAAGTTGCCAGGTATATGAATGGCTTAACATACAATATCCAGGATGAGATGAGTATGACAACCATCAGAACGGTGGAGGATGTGTATCAGATGGTGTTGAAAGATGAGGAAAAGCTAAGTTGTAAGCCCGGGCAGCAAGGTCGAGGTAGGAGCTAGCCGAAAGCTAAGTCAGTTGCCCAAGACAGGTTCCAGAAATCCAAGGATGACTGGAAGAAGCCTCAGACTAGAACAGAAAGAGGTGGAAGTTCACAACGAGGCTAGCATGATGAACAATGAAGGAAGCAGACAGAACAGGGTGGAGGATACGCTGATAATAACACATTTCCTCATACCAGAGGTAGAGGAAGAGGCAGAGGTGG
>JASDQU010030585.1:0-15213 GCA_032191745.1 Picea mariana | reverse complement strand
CTGGCTAATTTGGGGACCAATTGGGATGGATCAAAACTCCTTTGCAAAACGTCCCTCAATCCTGATCACCCTATTCTCCAGCAATGTATCCGCAAAGCTGGGGAAGTGGACAAACCCCCGGATGGGGTGTTAGTGCGAGCCAAATGGCGCAAAGAGGGAGTGCGGTCAGGCCAACAAGGCAGGGAGCCATGTGATGAGCTCATGCCAACGACCGCTGCCTCGGTCATGCATTAATTCACCTTCACGTCGCTGCAACACCATTAACTTTGGTGCGCCCGACCCTCATTACGAACTTCTCTATGGATTTTCCGTTTGCAATTGCTTCTCCTCTTCGCTCACAGACCAACTCCCACATCCCTCTACTGCCTTGGCCTGGATTTGCTTGGAATTTCATGGTGCTCACAGCCCCTGGCCCTCTCCAGGCTCTCTGCATTTGCCTGGAGCTCTTAGTCATTTTCTGCCCTCAAATGCAGGAAACTATGCAACGTCAAAGAGGATGGCCGTGAAGAGGCTATCCATGGCATCCTCCTCAGCCCCGAGCCTCTGTTTCTCCCCTTGGTTCTCCCTCCACGATCTCCTCGCCGCCTCTACAGTCCGAGCTAGCACCTCTCGCCTCCTCCACCTCGCCTGCCTCCCGGTTTGAATGCTTAGCCATTATTGATAGCTCGCCGGGCTCTTCTTCGCGTTATCTCGTTGTCCCACCGAACTCTAGAACCATCGAACCTTCCCTTGCACCGATAGCTGGCTCCTCACGACCTCCCATGGGGGCGCCACCTCCTGTTCGAAGTGCCCGAAACAGCACATACGTGTCTACCAACTTCATCCCTGACTCGCAGCTAAAAGAAAGTTTAACCATTCTCTATGGTCTGGTCTTCAAACTCTGTCAGGGAATGGAGGACCTCCAATTTCGACTGCAGATGATGGATGGAAAGATCTCGACCCTTTCAGATTCTATCCACCTGCCAAGATTCTTTCCCCTCCAACCTAGAAGGTGTGGCTTCAGCAGAGGAACCCCATGCCGAGGGCGACAAAAGAAATTCTCAGTCGCTATGTTCAGCGGAGGTCGTTGTGGAGCAGGTCAAGTATGAGGACATGGAGGCAGCAACAGCTACAGGCCAGCATGTGTACAATCTGCCTGGAGACGCCCTGCCGATTGCCAACAGGGACGAGAGCAATGTGGACGCTGACATGCATTTGGAAGGCAAAGGGACACCTTTTGAAGAGGAGCCTTGGTACACAACCATTCTAGCCACCTAGCGAGGTTACTCACCAAGTGTATGACCCCACAGGGGTTCTTTTCTTTTAATAGTTTCTTCTTTCAGCTGTAGCGTAGTCAGCTTAGTTCTATTCTATAAGACTGTTAGACTATCAAATGGTAGACTTACCGGGCTAACTGAACTGGTTTCCCCTCTATTGGGGCAGTTCAGTAACTACAGTGTGGTTGTTTTCAAGTTTTTGTACCTCTAATCTGGTTTTTTGAAGGCCCTTTATATATAAAATCTCTTACATAAAAAAAAAGGGATTAAAAAGTCATCTTCACCCATTATTAATCGTAATATTGATAGTATTAATTATATATTCATTATAGTATAATTACACATTACCATGTAGTAAGTTCATTCACATATATACTTCTTAATGGCTAAAATAAGCAAGTACAAAATTTAGTTTTTATGTAATCTTATTTTTTTATAATGTATAATTTAATGTAATTTTATTTTTTTTATACTATAAAATTAATAATTTTTTAAATTTAAAAAAAAAAATCATAATTGTAATAGATGTTGTAGAAAAAAATCATTTTTATTAAATGTAAAAAAATTCATAATTGTAATAAATATTATAAACAAAATCAATTAAATGAATTTTAGAAAAATATAATAAATAATAAATTAAAATAGATATGTATAATTGAAATGAATTTAGGAAAGTAATAGTAATTCCATGAACTCTGTGAATAAATGTGGTAATTCTTTTTTTCATATTTGATTACATGTATATGGCATGCATTCATAGCCTATAGGATTTCTTGTAAATCACTTGGTTTTTAATGTAAGTATGTCTTAGAAATTGTTAGAAGGAAAATTGGGTTCAAGTGGGTATTTGCTCATAGATTGGGGTAGTTAAAATATTAAAATATTTCATACAACATTTTAATTGTTGAATACATCATTTTAATTGTTGAATGAGAATGTTAAGATGTTATTAAGGGTGTGTAATGGGATTTTTATATCTTTGATTATTGTATGTTTAATTTATCACTCATTTGAAGAAATTCTCTTTGTTAGTGAGCTTTTAATTTAAAAGTATAATTTTTTTTATATAATTTAGGTTAACATTTTATTGTTTCAATGTTATTATTATATTTTGAAAATAAAACATAATTTTTTTTATTTTAATTTATAAAAAAAATAAAATTAATATTTAAATTTAAATTATTTTTATTATTTTAAACTTTCAATATCTTTCCCACACTAAAACTAAACAATTCCAAAAATATTTTATAAATTTATAATCAAATGTAATTATCCATACCTTATTGTATTTGAGGTATGAAGTACTTCTATGAATTCATGTTTAGATTATAAACCTAAAATGAAGGATGAACTCCCTTTTGTTGATCATAGGATGAGGAGTGACCATCACAGGAGTTTAGACTATATATATAGATATATAAGATTTTAAATAGGAATATAATTATAATGAAAATCAAGCTAATAATAAGATGAGTATAAAATATTAAAAATAATTTCTCAATTTTGATTGAGTTGAAAATAAGTATTTTTTTAATATTATGATTTTAAAAATTAATATGTCTATTACTAAAACTATTAATAGGATTAATTCCCATCTCGTCTATTACTAAAACTATTAATAGGATTAATTCCCATGTCGTTTATAGTGGACCTAGTTTTTGCATGATATTTAGTAAGCTTATTTTCACTTTATTCAATTTTAAAAATAATATTTTGAATAATGTTTGAATTTAATTATCATCGTTAATCATTAGTGTTTTGGGATGTTTACAAATTCACAATTTAAGAAATTCAAGGTTTGTTATTATTGTAATTTCAATTTTCAAGATTTTATATAAAATAGAATAAATAGAATATTTTAAATTACAATTAATGTAGATTTTGGAATTGATGAGATAAAAGATTTACAAAAATTTATATTTGTATTTTTGATGTCCTTTGATAACTTAACATGTTATTTATTATTTGTTTTATGTGTTATAATTAAGTTTTTTTGGTCCTATCCATTTATTCATAAGAAAGTGTAAAATAATATGCATTTCATCTTCAATTTATCCATTATAAAAATATATCTTTATTATAAAATAAATCTTTTTTATACATAAATTTTATTTTTAAGGAATTGTCATTATGTGTAAATAATCATCGAATTGATAATAATTTAATAGAATTATAAGTTTGTGATGAAATTCAATTCAAATTTTTAATAGAATTATAAGTAAAAAGTAATTGAAAGAGATTTGTTTGGTAGCATTAAAAAATTAATCAAATTAAATTGAAACTTTTATATATTTAAATAATGTAAAATGTAGCTTTCAAATTCTATTAGTACAATTTGTTTCAGAGGGTTTTTTTCTTTAAGATGATTCAATTTTTAAATTTTGTAGTAGTCACAAAGAAACATCTAAAATATAACCATGTTAAAAATTGGTGTGGTCTAGGTGATGTCAGATAACTTTGAGGACGTATAAACCCACTACATAAAAAATAAAAAAATAACTTAAAAAAATTATAACGATGTTATATTATAACAATATTATATTATAACCTATAACATATCCACGGGAGATCTGGACCAGGCCCAAAAAGATTACGCCATGTCGGATATTGAAAACCACATATAATTTTTGTAAAAGTGCATTATTAGCCTATTAATAATAAAATAAAATAGCCTAAATCGATTTCTTTTAATGGTATTGAAAACCACATATAGTTCTCGTAAAGGTGCATTATTCATATGTTACAATCTATTTGCGTTGTCGTGCATCATACCTTTAAACATGTAACAATATTGTTTTATTTATTTATGTCCACTATTATGGTACCATTTTCGTGGTAGACAATTTTTACTTTTTTATTATAATTCCTTTTTGATATCATGCAAATGATATCAAGTTCCACATCGCATGATATCAAGTTCCACATCATATCACTTTTACTTAATATAAAATGGAAAATATGTTAGAATTATCAAGACAATCATTAAAATACATAATTTTATGGCCTCTAGAATATGTTTAATTATCAAGACATCTTTAAAATACATAATGTTATGGCCACTTAATACAAAATGGAAAATATGTTAGAATTATCAAGACAATCATTAAAATACATAATGTTATGGCCTCTATAATATGTTTAATTATCAAGATATCCTTAAAATACATAATGCTGGTTTTTAAATCAGTGAGATTCCTAGTCAACCTAGGCTAGAGCATTGGGGGAAGGTGGATATTCCAAGGGATTGTTGTAGCAGAGAAGGGGATCCCATTCCTGGTGCTTAGACAAGTTGAGTGGGGAAGAGGTGTTGGTATATTTGGAAATTGATGTAGCAATAGACCCCATGAACAATTTTGGGGTTTTTGGGCTATGTGATAGAGCCATAGGAATTTCAAATCTTGAGGGATAGTGCCATAAGGATATTTATCCTACATGAGGTACATTCTCATTTACCACCAGGAACCCTAAAATACATAATGTTATGGCCACTGGTACATGTTTAATAAGTGAAATCTGTTTGGCATAATCATTAAAATTCTCAATCATTCAATATGTGTTAGTGAAATGTAGAAATCTTTATCACAAGAAACCAATTCAATGTACAATATCATCAAAACAAAACCCATAATAAGAAACCAAATTCAATGTACATTATTATCAAAACAAAACCCATAATAAACCCATAATAAGAAACCAAATTCAGAAGACAAGTTCAATGCAAAAACCAACATATTAGAGTTTGAATTTAGTGGTGATCCTAAAAGGATTTGAACTGATGATTGGATATAAGACTCAATACATACAATGCAATTCAAAAATTAAGGAATATTAAGTAAATATTGTAAAACAAGGTAAATGTTAGGATGAATGAGACAAAAGTGAAAGAAAAGTAAAAAGAAGAATTAAATGAAAAGAAAAATGAATAGGAGAGAAGGATAAGGAATGGGAAGTGAAGGGGCATGGTTGTGGCCTTCCTCATACCCCCAACTCTCTCTATTTTCTCCTCCATTCTCATTCTCAAGGGGTGTTTTTTCCAAGAGATGAATAGGCATACAAAGCCATGAAAAATTATACTAAATATTGTCGAAATGAAGAGACTGAGCCCCCATTTGAGGTTGGCTTTCCCATTTAGGTTTCCATGGTAAATAATGTCTGCATCTGTTTTCATTTATCTACTATGTGCATTTCTAATGGTTGTTGTGTTCATTAGTGACCTAAGATTTCATTTATCTTTGTAGTGTTGGAGCCTTCATTCATACATGTTATCACAGAGTAAATTGTTTGGCTGAAGAAACAACTTACAAAGGTAACCACAAACCACTTTAGAACTGGACACTAGCCTATTCAGTTTAGAGAGGGATCTCTCTTTTCACTTAGTCTCTAATAAATAGGTTTTCTTGCTAGATTGATGACTAGGTTTTGATGATTGAAGATATTTGAGAGAGTGTTGTTGGCAAGAAGGATAAGGATCTCTTGGGAAATGGAGTCAACCTTTAAAAACTAATGAAAACAATGACTGGTAGGTGGAACTCTTCAAAGAAACAAAGGATAAGTAGGTGATGAAATTTAAGTTTTAAATTTGTTTTGTAAAGTGAAAGAAGAATGAAACATATAACAAAATTAGAGCACCATGAAAGATGATTTTTGATAAGTTAAGAATGAAATACAAAGTTTAAATCGTTTGAATCTAAAGCACCTTTAAGATGAATTTCAAACCCTCTAATCTTCAATTTAAACAAATGAAAAGCAAATGAGGAATTAGAAGACAACATGTACATACAAATACTAGAGCACAAACTTCAGGGCACCACCATTATAATATTTGACTTGAAAAGTTCTAGACTTCTGCAATTGTATTTCATTCAGATTCAAAATATTTTTACAATATAAAGCAAAATGTCATTGCTTCTGCCAACCCCCTTTTGCATCAAAAGTGATCAAATATATAATATCCTATTGCCACACTAGGTTACTAGAAGTCGAACTACGGCCACCTATAATCATGGATCTGGTTACATTGAAAGAGAACAACTCCTAAACAACTTTACTAAAAATACTAAATCTTATTTTGACCATCTTAAATGTAAAAAAAAATATCTTTTACAATCATAGATCTTGAGTAAAATTTGAATATGTTGTTGTGATGAATCACCAAGTACATATGGAAATCACTCCAAGGCATTCCATTCATTCTTGAGCAATTTAGCCACCTTTGCATAGCAAACTGAAGCTATTGTTGTGCAAAGGCTACCTACAACGTTTGTGGAGCGAACTTTATTTTGTTGAAACCCGTGCAGATCCTGGTAGCAACAACTCATTGGAGACCTATGTTTACCTCAAATATTGTATAACAATCACCTCATGTTGTCCTTTCTAATCATGTGTGCCTACAACATTAGATCTTGCTACACAAGTGATGTGTATGACAGTTTACTAGTCCAAAAGCTGCAGCTATGATTAGGAAATGATTTATGCTGTCACCCTTCTGTAAAAACCATTCTCCATCATTATGTCCTTTGTAATTCCTCAATGAAAGCTCCCATAATGGGCACAAATTATATGACATAATAAAAAATTGAGATGACCTCTTACCCCCAAAAGACAAAATTGTAAGGTTTCTTCACTCATATCTCTGCTACTTCTGCAAGTAGTTCAAGCCTCCTTCTGGCTTCATCATTTAGCTGCATTTTTTGCTTGAAATACCTATTTTCCTTTCTTAATGTCAAGTTTTTCACTTTCAAGTTTCCTACTTTCCTAAGCAGCGCTGCATTTATTTTCAGTTTGGATTGGGCATTAGAAAGGGATGCACATGCACCATCTATGGCTGGTTTGCATTCTTGAAAATGCTTCATTATTGATTCCTATGATATCCTTTTTTCTTCCCTGAGATGAATAATATGATCTTGGGATTCCCTTAACTGCTTGTTGAGCCATTTTATAGCTTTAGAGGAGCTGCAGGTTTAGCCCACATTGTTGTCTTAGGGATTTTCATAACTTCCCTCCCCTTTGAGATTTCCTTCTTTGAAAATTCTTTAACAGATGATGTTTGAACATCAGGAACCTTATCAACCTAATCCTCAAAACAAACCCTCCCACAAAAATCTTGCTGAACAGGAACCTTATAAACCGATTTCCTTTTCAATTCTCTGCTCTCTTGGTAGAATTGAGCTATGACATGATGCACCTCTTTGAATTGATTTTTCATCTCTCTAGCTTCTTTGTCCCTTTCTCCCGACCGGATTTGGTCTTAATCCATCTCTTGAGATGAAGGTTCAACAATATATGTCTACACTGTGGGTGTGGGAAACCTTCTAGCAGCTGACCTGGTGGTTGGTCTGCTGGGTGTTTGTGTCTCCTTTGTCTCATTAGTGAACGATAGCCTCCTACCCTTCTTCAAAACTAGCTGGCTTGGTGAAGGGCCCTAAATATCCTTTCCTTTTCCTTTTCCCTATTATGCAACACTTCTTTCTTTTCCATATGAACTATTAGAAGCCAGTCTTTCAACAGACAAGGGGGTATCTCCTTTGGGATCCAGGGGAATGTTTGTTGATGTCAAGAAGGAATCACAATCCCTGTTCAGTTTTCTTAGCTACTCAACCACTAAAAAATTTACCAAGGAGAAGTGGAACATGATACTCTTAAGTTGGTTAGCCCTGGCTTGGACTTTCTCTGCCATTTTGCTTAAGAAATCCCTGTAGACTTTGCGTAGCATGTTTACACAACGTGTACTCTTTTCAATTTTTATGATGACTTGTGGACTCAAATAGGAGTTGTCTTTAGAGACCAATATGAGGATCACTTGTTTTTACAAAAATCATAAAAAAATTGGCATGTGATAATAATACCTTCCATATTTTATGTGTAAATGGATATCCTAACAACTCTCTTTCCTCCATCTCTAGTTGATTTATGAGAGTAGAGATTAATGGACACCATTATTTGGTTAATTAAATCTTGTAGGAGTTTCTAACCTAATTTAATTCTAATTTTTAGGTAAATTTCTCTTTCCTACAAGATCAATCTTCTCCATATTTTGCAATTTCACTCTCCCTTTGAGCCATTACTCAATACTTGGGGAAATTTATATTTTCTTGGACCAATTTCGTCACCGCTTGGGTGATTTCATACCTAAAAGGATGTTTGTTTCTTCCCACAATCCATACATGGTCGTACAATATGTATGCACTTACTTGGGGTAAATTCCTTCAATCTTGAGCCAATTTCCTTGCATGCATTGAATTAACATTAGTCTAGTCGATTTCATCATTGTTGGAGTGAATTTATTCCTCCCTTAATGGTAGTTCATTCCCTAAGTCAAATTTCTCTTTGTTTGGGCCAATTTTTCCTTAGTTGGACATTTCCTCTCCCCCCACCATAGGTTATACATTTTATAAATGACATGTTTGAGTGGCTCCTTGCTCCTTGAGGTTGCACGACTAGTTTCGTAGGAACATTTTTTTGTAATATTGGCCCTCTTCTTGTAAACTCAAAGATATGATAGTTTGATTGGGAAATGGTGCGGGAATGACGAAATTATGCTCATATTCATTTTATTTTCTTATTAATAATCAATATTTATCCAATCATATTGCTTATTAATCAAGTGCTTTAGGATCCAATTCAGGCTTAATGTAACTGGCATTGGAATGTGCTACAACAAGCCTGTATTCATAATATCTTTCTTGACTCTACCTTGCAAATAAAAGAATATCCTTCATCTTTGTTGATTTAAGTTGAAGCTTGAAACAAACAACTTAGTTATTTATGTGTTGGAGGGTGTGTTATCTTGATGTTGGATTGACTTAGAATTGGAAAAGGAAACACACTCCTTCAATAATAATTTGTTTACATTAGTTGTCTTTTGTGCGAGGGAGGGAGCAATGCACATAGATAGCTAGTACTCTTTTCATAAGCTATAACACACTTGTCTTAGCATACAAAAGTATAAGAGAGAGAAAAAATAAGAATGAAGTGAAAAGTCACAGATAGAGAGAAGCCAAGAAATTAAGATTTATAAGCTTCCATGCTTGGTAGTGTGTACTTATAGGCTCTTTCATAATATCACAAGTTTTTGATTGGTAAGGTTTGAAGATGTCTATTGGAGAATAGTATGGAATGTTAATAGAATCACTAAACATTGCAATGAGCTCAAAATCCACAGAGAAAAATATTGAGAAAAAATAATTCCACTTGAAGTAGTGATAGAGACCTAGCATTGATTGGCATATTGACAACTGAGGTTTATTCGTCATTGCATAGTCATTTATCTTTTTGTGTGCAGGTTATGTAAGTGAAGGAGCCAAGAAAAAAATATAGAGTGGAGGTTGCATAGACAACAAGCCTTGCAACCATTAGAAGTATAGAGGTTTGTTGTGTTTTCACAAATGCCCACTAAAATTCCCTTTAAATAACATAATTGCAGTGGGTATCCCCCCACTGAAATTTTTATGAGATACTATGTCACTACTATATTGATCTGGTATTAATTTAGAAGGATATCATTTTGCTAAAATAGTTCATATTACTACATTTGATGCAAACTTGGAATGATGAAGTCTTCTTCCTGATTATGGATTCATACTCATTATGTAGAAGTAACATCACTTGTAGTACACATCCAAAGTATAATATGCATTAACTTCATATTTCATAACATCTTAAGGCTCATTGAATTGGTCATTTGGAAGACATTTTTCGGAGTAAGATATAAATTCACCTTAATTAGTATTTTGATAGAACCTATTTGATAGCCATATCGAAAAGGGATATGTCAGAATCGATTCCATCGAAAGGCCTTTTGTATTGAAAAATATTAACTCCGATGAAACTCGCTATGAAAGATTCCTCCCTTTGATTGCTTACATTCACAATCAATCTTCAAATGGCCATGTTGGCTTGCATGTTAGCTAATCATTCGTCATCATGATCATGAGAGTCTAGCGCATGTGTGGTTCCATGTCACAAACCACCCTAACACACAACTTACATTAATTGGTCCATCGAGTCATTGCTTATATGATTTTGATTTTTTATTTTACCAATGGGACTGTTACTTAGCTTGTTTATCGAGGAATGAATATTCATTGAGACCTTTTACTCGGAATCAAAACACTTTGTGACTTTGTTTCTCCTCCGATGAAGGAAGATCTGATAATGCTTCAGAATATGTGAGACCAGCTTCTATTCTTGTCACCTCCGATACATGGATCTAGGAAATCTGTACCTTCAGTTTGTATTAATGGTGAGGTGATGTTTTGGCCTATGAATTGGTTTTTGTGCATATATCATTAACTACAAAATTAGGGTAATTTATTATCTACATAACAACTCCAAAATCCTTATTAACGCATTATCTTCTTCTGCAAGTTTGTTAAAATGCTCTAACTTATGTTACCTAACTGAACAAATGCTGTAATTTTAAGTTATGATTGGAAAATCACAGGTATGTTACTATTTCAAATTTCCATATTATTATATTATTACACTTGTTTGAAGCCTTGATGTTTTTCTATGCTATTTGCAGTATACAAAAAAGACACTATGACTCGTTCAAACACTCAAAAATCCAAGAATCTTGTAGCTCCTGCTACGGTCTCCACTCCTGAAACTTTAGCCAACCCAGGAGAGGTCTTAGTGACATAAACTTCTTATCACACTAGAGAATATAGTTTCCCTAGGTATGATGAAATATATCGTATATTCAACACTAAAAACTTCTCCTCGTATGGAAAGAGCCTTGAAGTATATCAAAATATACAAAAAAGAAATATTCACCACATAGTCACTTGTCCAACATTATTTACTTATAATGAGGCATCCCAATGGTGTTTCAAGTAGTTTGACCCGAATAATGCCACGATTATAAGAAAAAATGAGAAGCAGATAGTGTCCCTATGGCCTGAAGATATTGGTGTCATATACCACCTACATGGACATGTGATTTATCTCAACGAGTCATTTCTAAAAGGATTCACCAATAATAATAAAGACTTAGCTCAATTAATGGAAGAATGGTGATTAGATGAGGAAAGACCATTCAAACAAGGGAAAAGGTTGATTCCTACCCAAGAGTTGAAAAAAACCTACAACATGCTAATTGCTATGATAAGTAGGCTATATGGGGAAGAAAATACTTCACATTTCCAGATGGAATGGCTTCCCATGGAATACACAATCATGAATACATGACAAGTCTTCAATTGGGAAGATATTATGGATTTCAATATCTGTCGTAACGTAAAGAATATTCCAGGTACGAAGAAACCCTACTTTTATGTGTCTATATATATGATTGGGCACACAATTTGTTATTCGCTACGATTTCCTAGTTTTGGATGGAGTTGGGATCAAGACCAGCCTCTGATACACATTTATTGTTTCGACCTTTGGAACATAAATTACAAAAAATGCTTCTACGATAGATGTGATTTTTTTTTTGTTCCCCTATATACCATCATTTTCGGAGTCTCAAGATATAGACTATCAAATGAGGCTATGGTTGGGATAAAAGGTGTCACAGACTAGTACTTAAGGAAGTACTATACTTATATTAGAGTGTATGGTAGTACTAGACCCCCACATCTCCTACCTTGTTTTGTCCTAGATTGTCTATTGATTAGAGAAGTTGCATATCATACCATGGGGACCGATGTGACCTCCATTTTTTTAGGTAGTAGTAAAAATATATGGCCTAATTTTCCTATGAATATAGGGAGTTATATTCTATTTAATGGTCCACATGCAATAAAAGAGGCAAAAACCTTATAGGAAATATGTTTATTCCTTGGAGAGGCAAGAGGGCATGATCCACATGAACTGGTAGTAAGTCATGTTAGATATACATGTCTTACTCATTCCAATATACATGTGGTTGATTATGCTGAAGAGATTTTCAAATGAGTCTTGTTCTGTGAATATGTATTACAAATCTTACTTGATGATATGGCTAGGCACAAGTTGTTGTTGGAATAGGAAGAAAAGAAGAAAATCGTACAGGATCAATTTCAACTACTTCTGGAATAACACCATAAGAAGTTGTAGACCAAGGAACAAGAAAAGATAAAAAAAGAAGACAAATTAGAAAAAAGAAGGATAAAGGCAGAGGAAGGATATCACAGGGCACAAGATGAAAAAGGGAAACAAAAAATTGATCCCAACAAAACCTCTAAAGAAGATGAAAATAAGAATAAAGAATAAGTGCTTAAAAGGCTTGCTGATGAAAGAAGAAAAAAGAAGAACGATGAAATAAAATCCCAACAAGATGCTCATCAAAAAGCGAAATCTAGAGAGGAAGATGAGAGATTAGAATATGAAGCATAAAAAAAATGAAAAATAAATATTTACAGTTGAAGCTAAAACAAAGAGGAAATAAGATGATGAAATAGAATGGAAAAGACATGAAAAATTAAATGAGACTCAGGGGAGCCCATAAAATCCTAGTATAGGCATAGTGAACATTCCACCTTCAGAATGCACTCCTCTCATGTCCATCCAAGGTAATTAAACATTTTCTCCACAAGTACTTAATCTTGATGATGTCATTGTGGCTATAGAAGAATACTACTATAGTCATAAAACTAGAGGCATTGAGAAAAGGTCACACAAAAGGAAGAGAGGAGAAATGACCAACACCTAATCATCCATAGAGAGAATCATTCAATGAAAAGAAGGACCAGATCCAGAGGAGAATTCCCTACAAGATGCCTCTTTGCTCCATGCATTTGTAGGAGAAAATGTAATGTTTTTCCTTGAATTCACCACAACACTTAGCACTAAACGAGTTAAGATTGTTGAACTTGAAATGTAGCTGAAAGAAAAAAATGACAATATCTCTGCAAAGTTCCTCAAAGCATTTGAAGATAAGGAGAAATTACACAAGGAAGAGATTAAAAAAGTTGTGCAAGCCACAAAATGTGAACTCACCTCGTAGTTTGAAAGAACATCTAGGGATATTGAAACTCTCCACATAGAAGAGTTAAAAAAGGCTTTACAAACCCAAAGGAATGACATGGATGAAGAATTTAAAAAGAAAGATCTGGTAGAAGGAGACACACATGCAAAAGAAATAGAATCCATCAAACAAAGATACTCTGAAGAAGCAGAACAAAGAAACAAAGAAAAACTCTTGATTTTGAAGTTATAGGGGAAGAAACAATATAACTCAATGAAAATATGTAGTGTGAACATAAAGAGTGTATGTGCCTTCTTAATGATATACACAAAAACATAGATGATCAACTAATATTGGAGGATCAAATGGATGATATCAAAGATCATTATCAAAAGGAAAATAATTCCTTTGATTGGATTATCGACTGGCAAGGAATATATAAGGATCCCCCTGACACCCTTCCATTGTAATCTGCAAGGAGGAAACTCAAAGACCAAGTTTTCTTTGATACATGGAAGCCTTTATTTCAGGATATTCGAGCTATTCAAGATACAACAAAAAAGGCATGTAAAAGGATGTGGAATAGTTTAGAACTTCTTGAAGAATTTGGGATGAAATTAATGTCCCGCATTGATGAAGCAACACCTGCCAAGCTAAGGATAGTTGATGTGGAAGAGAAAAGAGAAAATATCCAAGCCAATATAGAGAAACTAAAAGAGGTAAACAAATAGATTATAGATGAATATTTGTTGAAACATAATAAGTTGATTATAATGACCCAAGGCTTCAAGAAGAAGACAATAATTGAGTTGAAAGTAGAAGTTTCTACGAAGATCTGTGATCGAGATCTTGACTTGGAAAAAATTCATTCGGACAAGCTCAAAGAGACAATGAAAGTTTATTCACTATGGAGAGAATATTGAAATTGGATGGAAGATTAATGGTTGACATCATCATAAGGAATTTATAACTTATTCATTTTGTATTCTACAATGTATATTTGGTTATCAGAGTAGGTATACAAAGAGACATTCCTTAATTGTTCTATGTCAGAAGGAAATTTCATAATGTAAACAATCAATATTACTTATAAAATAATAAAATACAATTAGAATGATGCTTTTGTATGTATGAATAAAAAAAATACTCTTACTGTTGTTGGTTGTGGAGCCTGATTATCTTCCTGACTCAGAGGTCTTGTGTTTTTCAGCTATGTTTATACCCCATGAAGACTTTACACCCTAGAAGTATGTACACTCTTCCACGCGGGGGAGTGCAGAGGGGAGGTACCCCCTTTGTGGGGTCCAGGGGGCCTATCCCCCCAGAGGGGGGGTTTGGAGGCGAGGTCCCCGAAGGAAAAATTGCCTTGTAAAAGTATATTGTAATTTCATTGTAAATCTGGACCGTTCATTATAAGGTCGCATATCTAACGGAAGAAATTATGTTAGGGGTTTTTTCCCTAGAAGGCAACCATATTTTGTGAGGGAAATGTATTGCGGCTATGTATGATGGCGAGTATTGTATTCTGAGTGTAATGCCCACACAATTCAACCACCGTCGGATCTCGGAACTTCATCCATCGGGATTCGGGATTTTGCTGGTCGGGAGTTCGCAAGCCCTGTTGCACCATGCACAAGACCTTCCAAGTAGCGAACCCCGATAGTCCACGGGTCAACCTTTTCTTGTGTCGGGGATTTCCCTATCAGGAAATCGGCGGTTGTATTGTCGCATACCTCATGCAACATAGAACCCCGAGTACATGCCACCTGTCTCCCACTATGTCTTGGGGACCCACCTTGCCACGTCCTCTTCGGGATTTCGCGGATCGCGAATCCAAAATGCAAAGTTCCTTTGGTGTCGAAAACCCCGAAACGCCGAACTCCGATATGCGGGATCTGACACCGCGTGTCCCTCCGTAGATCGACGGCTCCCGTTACTTCGGGAAATCGCAACTCGGGATTTCGAAGAGTATAAACCTCTTGTTCTGTGAAACGCCGAACGCCGAACCCCGATCTAATGGGATCCTGCGCCACGTGTCCCTGTCTGGATCAACGTCCTATATTGACT
>JASDQU010030584.1:10026-22313 GCA_032191745.1 Picea mariana | reverse complement strand
TTACCAGATACGTATGAAAGAGGCAGACATTCCCAAGATGACCTTTCACACTCATGAGGGCCACTATGAGTTTTTGGTCATGCCCTTTGGCTTGTGTAATGCCCCCTCCACCTTCCAAAGCCTCATGAATCATTTCTTCTGTCCCTTTCTCCATCATTTTGTCTTAGTTTTCTTTGATGATATCCTCATATATAGAAAAACCTGAAAAAACCATCTTACTCATGTGGATCAAGTTCTCCATCTACTCTCTCAGCACCAACTTTTCCTGAAACAGTCTAAATGTGCTTTTGGTGCCTCAGATGTAGAATACTTGGGTCATCTGGTTGGTAAGGATAACGTCAGGGTGGATTAGAAAAAGATTGAATCTATGCAAGACTGGCCGCACCCAAAGACTCTCAAAATCTTGTGTGGATTTCTGGGCTTAACAGGGTATTATCGCAAGTTTGTTAAGAACTACAGAAAGATTGCAACACCTCTCACTACTCTCCTAAAAAAAAACTCTTTCACTTGGACTCTAGTCGCTGCTCAATCTTTTCAAACCTTGAAGATGACCATGTGCACGACTCTGGTTTTGGCCCTTCCTGATTTCACAAAGACCTTTGTGTTGGAATGTGATGCCTCAGGGAAAGGAATCATCGCTGTCCTTATGCAAGAGGGTCAACCTTTGGCCTTCACCAGCAAAAAACTGTCTGAAAGGAATCTGGGCAAACCCATTTATGAAAAGGAAATGTTGGTTATTCTACATGCTGTTGATTTGTGGCACCCTTATCTCTTGGGGAAATGATTCCAAATTAAGACCGACCATCAAAGCCTCAAGTACTTTCTGGAACAATGCATTTCCTCCCCGGAGCAACAAAAATGGGTGACTAAGCTCTTTGGATATGATTATGAGATCATTTACAAGAAGGGCAAAGACAATGTAGTGGTGGATGCACTGTCTCAAAAATATGAAGAAGAAGGATCCCTTTTTTCTCTTTCCTTCATTGTACCCGATTGGCTCCAAGATGTGCACTAGGAATGGCTTCAAGATCCCAAAATTTCACATCTGATCCAGCAATTGTAGACCAATGCTCCAGCTCCCCCAGGGTAATCTTGGCTCCAAGATGAGCTTCAATACAAAGTCCATTTGTATTTAAGTAAACAATCAAAGCTTAAATCCACGGTACTTTCTGAGCTTCATGCTACACCCACAGTGGGGCACTCAAGGTTCACCAAAACATATGACAGGGTCAAACATTCTTTTTTTTGGGATGGTATGAAACAAGACATCCGTAATTTTGTTGTTGAATGTGAGGTGTGTCAATGCAACAAGGGAGAAACAGTGAAATCTCCGGGCACACTACAACCACTTCTGATTCCACCTGCTATTTGGAAGGATATCTCTATGGACTTTATTACCTGCTTACCCAAATCGAGGAATTAATCAGTCATAATGATGGTTGTGGATCGCCTTTCCAAGTATGCTCATTTCTACGCTCTTCAACACCCATTTACTGCATCCATGGTGGCTCAAATTTTCATGGACTAGGTCTTCAAGCTTCATGGCATACCGCACTCTAATGTTTCTTATCGTGACCCAACTTTCACAAGCAATTTTTGGCAAGAACTGTTTAAGCTACAGGGCACCCAATTGCATCTCAACATAGCTTTTCATCCCCAAACTAATGGTCAGAAAGAAGTTGTCAACAAGTGTTTGGAAACATATCTGAGGTGTTTTTCCTCTGAAAAACAACATCAGTGGGCTCAATGGTTACCCATAGTCAAATGGTGGTACAACACTTCCTACCATACAGCTACTTGCATGACTCCTTTTGAAGCGGTATATGGATAGAATCCACCTTCAATTCTCTCATTCTTACTGGGTACCTCGAAGGTCCAGGCCGTTGACCAAACACTTATAGTTCGAGAGGATATTATTCATACCCTTAAAGAGAACTTGGTCATGACACAGAATCACATGAAGCAACAAGCAGATCAAGGTCGCTCTGAACGTCAATTTGCAGAAGGGGATTGGGTGTTTCTGCGACTGCAACCATACAAGCAAACTTCCCTCAAGGCCGAGCATTGTCAGAAGCTAGCGCCCAAATTTTATGATCCTTATACAGTTCTCAAGCATGTGGGACAAGTCACATATCAGTTAGCTTTGCCCAGTCAGTTGAAGCTACATCCTATTTTTCATGTTTCATGCTTAAAGAAGGTGATTGGAACTAGGTGCCAAATTCAAACTAACCTTCCAGAGTTAGTTGAAGAAGGATCCATTTGGCTATAGCTAGAAGCAGTTTTGGACCAGCGTGAGCATCACCTGTGTCAAAGAACCATCAAGGAAGTGCTATTCCAGTGGAAAGATACGACTCTAGCAGATGCCACTTGGGAACCAGCTACCATTCTACAGTAGTTTCCACATCTCAGGCCTTGAGGACAAGGTTGTTTTTAAGGGGGCAGACATGTTAGGGTCCTAACCTGCACATAGGTAGATCAATATATTCAGATGTAATAAAGGTCAATATTAATAAGGACTTTCAATAAAATAGAATAAGGCAGTTGTAATAAGACCTAATAGAAGCTTCCGCTTCTAGAAGGATCTTCCTCTAGATGCTTCTCTTGATAGACATATTTAGTATAAATAAGGGTCGAGGGTATGAAAACCCTAGCTTGGATATTATTGTAACAGAGCAATGCTCGACTGGAGGTTGCTCCCTCGAAGAGGCCCGTGAACATTGATTTCTGAATCAAAGTGTTATTTCTGTTGTTGTTCTTATATCATTTATGTGTTATTGTGGATATTATGCTGGTTATATTATTGTTATTCTACCATTTCTAGCATTTTATTTCTGTTCTGCATATTTATTATATCTAGTATCTTGCAAAACCAACTTGAAAAACAACAGGATTACGTTTTAACTATTGGGGAAGAGGTTAAGCTTGGGATAACCCGTTGCTCAACATGAAGACAAATAATCTATACCACAGGCCTAGTACTAATACATTAACCATGTGAGCATCCAATTACTGTCTTAGAAACTAACTATCAGAAAGAAAACACATGCAACAAGATTATGGCAAGCAAAATAATTCATCTACTATAATCATTCATTACATAATAACACAACGATTTTTCTTCATCATTAAAGAAAACAACATTAAGACATTGCACCAGATAACTTGACAACATAATTAATTGCTCTTACTCATTACTACATCATTCATGAAACAGGATAGGATGTAGTTCTTCTTCGAGTCCAATCACATGCATATGATGAAAATAGTTTGTATTTGGTCCAGAAGGACTTCTCAATTCATAGAAGTCTCAAAATAATTCTTAACAACCAAAAGAAAGAGTTCTTATAACAACCATTGACCCTTTACTCATTGGTCGGTGTCTTCATTTATAATATAAAGTTCTAACCGAAACTAATGGCTGATTGCAATTGAAACAAAAAAAAAATCGCCATGTGGCGTTATCTTCTAACAACTTCTTTAGCAGTCGTCCTGAGATACTTCTTGAAAAGGATGACTGCTCCCATATTCAGTCCAACTGACAAACATTTTTTCACAAGTTTGAGCCATGGAAATCTGTGTTGTTCCATTAGGGATGCATATATTCCCTTGATGTCTAATGCATGTGCCCGATACTTTACTAAACTGAATTTCAGCTGTTGTAGCATGGTTCGGTCTCTGATTGAATGTTCTACGACTTGTCGCACTTGCCCTGGCCTTGTATCAGCTATTTTTGAGAACTCTTCGGTCCATAGCACATCTTGTTCGACATGCAGCTTGACCACATTGTCAATGAAATTATCGGGGGTGCCGAACTCGGGGAGCTTGGCATCCTTCATCGCTATGTTGATTCTTATTCGGTGTTTCTTTGAGGTTCATCAGTGAGATCGTGGAGAAAGCTTTATTTGGTGATTGGGGAATATTTCTTGCAAGCGAGGTTGAGATAGTTTAGAGATTGAGCAATATGACATAAGATACCAACAAACATAATTGACCAGTTCATACCTATAGAGCTCGTTAGTGTCGATCGTTTAATACTTACGTGATCCCAGTTGTTCCTTTGAATGACCTGCGATGTATTTTATCCACATTGTTAGCGATTAATCTTGTCATGTTCTGATGGATGGTGGTTTTGGTCTAAGTCTGTGATTTTTTCCTGTATTTTCCCCTTTGTGAAAACCCAATCATAGATTTCTCTTTCCGATGTACATTTCTCTTTGTTGTTTGCCTTAATCCTTGGTCGAATGGTTTTCCTTATCGAAATTGCTTGAGGGATATCATCCCTGAGTTTCTTTGTTTCCCCTATGACTGATTACTTCTCACTTTACCTCCACTAATGAGCTTTTGTTTTTCCAAACCTAAGTCATGTTATCCAAGTCTTCACTTTCACTATCTGCAGCACTAAGAGCAGTCATTTAGCGACACAAATCAAGCGAGCGGGCAAAGATCAATTTTTAGTGGCGAGGATCCATCGATGGAGTAGATCGATGGTCATCGGGTAGTTGGGGCCATCAAGTTGCCTGAATTTTAGTGCCAAAGAAGAGGTCTGAGATCAGAGGTCAAGCAAAGAATTAGATCTGGGTTGTTCACTTTTGAGAAGTAGAGGGTCGATGATTTGACTTTGGAGATTTCGGGAATCGACATTTTGGGGTTCTCGTCAATAAGTGCACCCATAGCCCTTAGCCTCGAAATGTGAAACCCTGGTTTCGTGATTTTGGAAATTGAATGTTTCCATGGAGCAGCATCCCTTTTCCCAAAAACGCGAAATCGCAAAATCTCCCAGGGGTTGGGCCCACAGTGCTAGCGCCTAGTCATAGAGGAAGCAGGTCCGGGAAAAGAGGGCTAGCGCTCATCGCATAGCCATAATTTCATGTTATCAGAGGAGTGATCGTAGCCATCCATTTTGAAGCAATTTTTACCATCAATCTCAACGGTCGTTTCACGATTTCAAGCATTGCAATTTTAAAGCCAAGGTGGAGCAAAAACCCCCGAAATGCGAAGTCCCAAAATATCATGCGCGATAAGAATAAAGTCAAAGACCGTGGCCACATGGGGAAATTGGGAAGAACCACACTAAATAGGTCAAGAGAATTGTATTGGGTGCGTAAGAAGATAGCATGGTTTCGAGGCACTAAGTTTAACTCAGCAGGCCAGGGGCGCCTCTTAAGAGCTTTCATGGATGTCTAGGTTTGTCCCGATCCCAATAAGGACAGTTAATGAAGCTGAAGAAGGTGGTTGAAACCTCATTTCAACCATAAATAGGAAGCATGGAAGCACTAGTCGTGGATGCGGGCTGTCAGCCTAAAGGTCACCCTGTCATGAAATTTTCCTGCAAAACCCATATTATCTTAGATTGTCGTATGACAAAGGATAGCCTGTGCAGTCTGACAGAAGGAGAAGAAACGTAAATCTTTGAATGTAGGGGTCAAATTGCATCCCTGGTGGATGTTAGCAGTTCTGAGTATATATACTCATGTTTTGTATTTTGTAGGTGTTGATGGTAGAGCTACGCTCCCACTTGTAAAGTTTTAACGAGGCCTCTGGTTCTCTATTTATGCTATGTATTTGAGATTTCTTATTTAATGAAAGTCAACCTCTTTTCATCTCTTTGTAAACTTCGTGTTAAGAAACTCAAAATTGGAAGATCTAGTCGAGGGTGGTGGTGTTCCTGCAATGCAGGTTTGATCACTGCAATATCTTCACCAGTTTTAATCAGTTTCTTGTGTTACAATTTCCCCTCTTATATTGAGTAGCTCGGAATTGGAGGATCTAGTCGAGCTGTTACAGTAGCATTGTGATGTTGGTTCGATCATCGTGTTGTTGTGGCTGTGTCATTTAGGCATATCTTAGTGTCTGAAGCTCCAAGTCCAAGAGGATATCGTTCTCGAATCTTTTCCTCCTCAGGCTATTGGAAGACCATATGTCCATAACAAGCCCTTACATATTCTCACCAGCTCTTCCCCCTACTCACCTTTTACAACAAATCATTGACTAAAGTTATATCAAGACTTCACTTGCCTATGCATGCCAACGTGGTTTTCTGAGTTAGAACGATATAATCCCGAGACAGTGTCCATTAGACCACCCTTAATTTTATTCATTGTGACATACAAATTGATGGGTACTAGGCTTACCTCTGCCACAATCCATAGGTGACTTATCGTGCTAACATTTCTAGCACCGTTGCCAGGTACGAAATTAAATATTTTCCCTAGGATTGAACGAAAAAGCTTACTAGTTCTGAAGGTGCATCAGAACTTAGTACATTAAATATTGCAATTGTGCATCTGGCGACTCCACTTTGGTGACTCCATCGAGGCAGATCCACTAGTGACTCCACTGTTTCAGCTGTGTCTTCTAGAAGCAGACACACGAGGTCTACTCCATAGCTGCCTTTAGCAACACCTAAAGTTGACCCAGAGAAAATTGTCAGAAAGGGAAAGGCCCTTAAAGAAGGTAATTCTACTGTTGAACCAGGTATTTCTAATAATTTCCATTGTCCTTCTTTAGAAACTCCAATTTCTATTTCTCATTCCCCTATTATACCTTCTGTTGGAGTTTCCCGAACTCTAAATTTTGGGAGTGTTCCTGTGGAGTTTTCCCCTTCTGGTCTGGGATTGGAGGGAGAAATCCTTGTCACTCCTCTCTCTCCTGAAATTGTACCGTGGTTTAGACCCAGTGTGTCTGAAGATTTTCCCACCCAGGGCTTTACAACTCCTCATATTGTTGGTTCTTCTACAGACAGAGAAACCTCTTTTCCTTCAGGCCCTTTGGCCTTTTCTTCAAATCCTTTGTTGCTTCTCTTTTCTCCCAGAGGCTCAATCCCAGTCTCCCCAGTTCAAGACCCTTCTCCTCCTAATTCTCCTCCACCTCATATCCCTATGGCAGGTGCTAATCCCCCTAGAAACAAAATGGATTCCATAGTGGTTGAAAGATACGCCCCTCTAGTCCTACCTCAGTTGATGAATGCTCTCCCTGTTGGAGATTACCTAAAATATATGCATAAGTTCACCAGAGAAGAAGACATAACTGTTGAAGAGCACCTTGTTGCCTTCTACAATTATGTAGACAATCTAAATATTGAAAATGAAGACGTCTGGATGAGAGTCTTTGTCCAAAGCCTTGATGGTGAGGTTAGGAAGTGGTTTAGTGGATTAACCCCTAGATCTATCACTGGTATTGAAGCCTTAGATGATGTTTTATTGAGGCAGTGGGGGGATAAAATATATTTTATGTATTACATCACAGATTTTGGGTCCCTAAAGAGAAAGGAGGGAGAATTTGTTTATGATTTCTCCAAAAGATTAAATAATATGTACAATAATATCCCTGTTGATATTAAGCCTACATAAGCCCCTGCCAAAATCACTTATCTATTACTTTCGACCCTGATTTTTGCCTCCTGCTCAGGGAAAGAAGAGCTACTTCCATGGCTCATATGCAAGATGTAGCCTTGGAAGTAGAATCCAATGTATTGGCAGTTGACAGAATTAGGAGAAAAGCCGAAAGAGACAAAGGAAGAGGAATATCTAAGGCCTCAACCTCTAGTTCTTCTACATCCTGCCCTTAATTAGATGAATTAACCAAGATGGTGAAGTCCCTATCTGCAAAAATGGAGAAGATGAAATTTGAAGAGAAGAAAGGTTATAAGAATGTGCTAAATACTGATAATAGAGGCAGATTTAGGAGGCCGAATAACAATGCTCCTCGGATTATGCCAAACGAACAGAGGGACAGAGATAGAAGTGATCAGAAAATCCAGACTCCCCTTCAAAATAACCTTGTTATTGATGAGGAAAGAGAAGAAGAGGAGCTTGACCCTTAAATTCACTGTATTGGAGACACCTCCCCATTTCCCCATTTTAATTAATTTTCATATGAGGAATCCCTCCTGAACAGTCAAATAAATGAGATAAGAAAGGGTGAAAAGGCCAATACCAGTCCCAACAAATACAACCTCCGGTCCAAGAGGAAAATAGAAGAGTATGACACCCCTGCTCAACCTCCCAGAGTAGAGAAGCCTAATAAGCATGCAACGAATACCATTAAGGAAAAGAAAGCTCATAATCCCTCACCAATAGCCAATGAACTTGTCCTAGAGGTAAGAGAAATTATGAAACCCCCTTCCTCCTTCAGCTTTGAGCATGAAATTCAGAAGATCAGAATCCATGTCCCCCTGGTAGAGCTAGTCAAGAACGAATACTTCAAAAGGTCCCTCTCTAAGTTGTTGCAACCCGAACCACCCTGTCATTCCAAACACTTAGTAAACCTCCAAGACAAAAATCCTGTAGTCATCTTAGGTCCTATGGTAGAAGATAGAGATGATTCATCCCCTCCCTTATACACATCCCTGAACATACATGAAAAGGTGTTGCACAACTGTCTGATGGATTCAGGGGCTTCCCATAATCTCATGCCCAAAACTATCATGGAAGAATTAGGATTGGAAGTCACGAAGGCTTATCATGATTTGTATTCTTTTGACTCGAGGAGAGTGAAATGTCTTGGGGTCATCAAAGATCTGGTGGTAAACTTGTTTCAGATGCCCATTAAAAGTGTGGTCATGGATATCATGGTGGCTAATGTTCCTCCCAATTTTGGCATGCTGTTGTCAAGATCTTGGATAAAAAGACTTGGGGGAACCTTGCAGATGGACCTCACATATGCTACCATTCCAGTCTTTGGAGGGGAGCATAGGAGACTATACAGAGAAGCTAAATTGGCCTACATTATCAGTGATGAATATGTTCCTACCAATCATCCTATCTTTTCCTTTGATATTGATTTGGGTTCCAGTCTGTTGCATCTCACTGGAGCTCCTGAGCCCCCTCTTGAAATAAGAAAGCCTATTGATCTTTGTGAAGATTCTCCTCCAATTACCTCTGTTTGGAAAATGTTCTTTGGTGGAGATTCTTCTAAAAAAGGTGCTAGTGTTGGGGTAGTTTTTGTTTCCCCTACTTAGGAAACCACATCCCTGTCATACAAGTTAGAATTTGAAGCTACCAATAATGTGGTAGAGTATGAAGCTCTTGTTTTTGGCTTAAGGGATACAAAAGACATGGGGATTGAAGAGATATCTATGTTTGGAGATGCTGAACTGATTATCGACCAAATCAGAAACATTTATCAGGCCAAACACCCTCGGATTAGGAGTTACGAAAATGAAGTATGGGACCTCATTGACAGTTTCTTCCTAGCTTTCAACATGTCATTTATTCCAAGAGGAGAAAACACTGTGGTTGATTCTCTGGTTGTTTCGACAAGCAATTTTAGAGTTCCTCTAACATCTAAACTCAAGTACGATGTAGAAGTGAAATACAGGCCCTCTATTCCTGACAATGTCAAGCATTGGAAAGTGTTTTAGGATGATCTTGAGATCAAAATATTCCTGGAGATTGTTGATGATTTCTCAGCATTACATATTGATCAAGATCCTGACTCTGAAATCGATCCTCATGAAGATATTTTTCTGAACAAGATTGCTAATAATCATATTGTTCAGTTGCCTAGAAATCATATTCCCAAGGGGCTAGTTCCTTTGGAAATATTATTCGATAGGAATGATGTGGCAATAAAGGGTAAATTTTCAAACAAGGATGCTAAGGTAGCTGAGTGAAACATTGGCACTGAGAAGGAGCCAAAGTTTGTCAAATTGTCAAGTAGCTTGACAAGAAAGCATAGGGCCAAGTATGATGATTTATTAAAAGAATTTGCTGATGTTTTTTCTTGGACCTATGAAGACCTCAGAACATATGACACAGTTGTCATTGAGCATAAGATCCCACTGAAAGAGGAGGCTAAACCATTTAGGTAGAAATTAAGACAGATAAACCCTATGCTACTACCTATCATGAAAAGAGATGTAAAGAAGCTATTGGATGCCCAAATCATTGTACCCTTGAGATATTTAGAGTGGGTGGCCAACCTGGTCTCGGTAAGGAAGAAGAGTGGGGAAATCAGACTTTGTGTCAATTTCAGAAACCTGAACAGGAGCTCAAAGAAAGACAACTACCCCTTGTCGAAAATGGAACACATATTACAAAGGGTAGCTGGCGCATCAAGAATATCCATGATTGATGTCTTTTCAGGCTACAATCAGATCTCGGTCCTGCCTGAAGACAAAGAAAAAACAACCTTCACCACTCCTTGGGATACGTTCATGTATGCCAAAATGCCCTTTGGATTGATGAACGCAGGGGAGACCTTTCAGCGAGCCATGGATATATCTTTCATTAGAGAAAGGGACAAGTCCATGTTCATCTATCTGGATGACATTACAATTTTCTCCAGGCCTAACAGAAAACACTGTGAGCATTTGAGAAGGGTGTTTTTGAAATGCAGAAAGTTTGGTCTCTCCTTAAATCCCAAAAAATCTGTGTTTGCCATGAAGGAGGGAAAGTTGTTGGGCCACATAGTATCAGTCAAAGGAGTCAAGATTGATCCCAGCCAAGTTGAAGCATTTCAAACCTTGTCACTCCCAAGATCTAAGAAATAAGTCCAATCTTTCCTGGGAAAAATTAATTTTCTGAGGAGGTTTGTTTCCAATTTTGTTGAGATGGAAAAACTTATAAAAACCATGTTGAGGAAGGGAAATGAAGTTAAATGGATTGTTGAGTCTTAGAATTCCTTTGATATTATAAAGAAGGCCTTGACTGAGGCACCCATGCTTATCAGTCCCAATTAATCAAAGGATTTATTTATTTTCTCATTTTCTTCATTTGACATTGTAGTGGTTGTTTTGTTAGAGAGTACCATTGCAAAGCCTTAGGGGTAAGATTCATCAATGAATGCTCAGAAAATTAGTAGGTCGAACCATATGATACAAATTCTCAGGCAGAACCCCCCATTAGCAGAATGTCCTTGGTAAAAGGATATCATATATTTTCTACAAGAATTGTGGCCCCCCAATGGCATGCAAAGGAAAAAAGAAAGGGATTTAAAGCTCAAAGCAATTAAATACTACCTTGTTGATAAACATTTATATTGGAAAGACCCCCTAGGGGTACTTCTGAGATGTTTAGACCCACACTAAGCACAAAGGATTATGTCAGACTTTCATGACAGTTTGTGTGGAGGACATCACTTCTGGAGAACTACAACCCATAAAATTCTCAGGGCTGGTTATTTTTGGCCTACTCTATTCACTGATGTTTACGCAAAAGTCAGAAATTATCAGGAAATCAACAGCTTAAGCCCCTTCCATTGAAACATGTGGTTGCTTCAGGGCCCTTCCAGTAGTGGAGGCTAGACTTCATTGGGGAGATTCATCTTGCATCCATTGGTCAACATAAATGGATCATGACTGCCACCAATTATTTTACCAAGTGGATAGAAGCTATCCCCATAAGGAGTGCATCCCACAAGGTAATCATCATCTTCCTGGAGGATATCATAGCAAGGTTTGGTTGTCCGAGCAGAATTGTCACCGATAACACTGCATCTTTCAAAGATGAACCATTGATCCAATTCTGTGAGCAATTTGAAATTGCGATGATCCACTCTACCCCCTACTATCCGCAAGGAAATGGATTAGCAGAGTCCTCTAACAAAAGCCTCATCAAAATCATCAAAAGACTATTAGAAGACAACAAAAAAGCATGGGATTCAAAGATCAAATTTTCTTTGTGGGCTGATAGAGTGACAGCTAAACGGTCCTTGGGCATCTCTCCTTTCTAGCTTGTATGTGGGATTGAAGCAATTTTTCCCTCTCAGCTCACCTTGCTAGTAGAAAATTTCTTCTAAGACTGCTAGAAAGAGCCTGATGATATGATCAGGAGGATTCATCAGCTGGTATAAGTACAGTAGACGAGAGAACAATTGATGGACAGAGCACATGACCGTCGACAGAAAATCAAGCAGGCCAATGACAGGGAGAGTAGAAAAGAGGATTTCCAGCTGGGAAATCTAGTGCTCAAATGGGATGCTCCCAGGCAGGACAAGGGAAATCATGGAAAATTCGAGGCCTTTTGGATCAGACCCTTCAATATTTCTGAGGCATTTCCTAATAACACTTAGAAGTTGCGGAATCTAGAGGGTGATGAATTTTTTGCTGGCCCTGTAAATGGGCACTTTCTGAAAAGGTTTTTTGTTTAAAAGAAATAATCAGCATCCCACCACTGTAAATACCATTTCTGTTTATTTTGTCTGGTTTTAATAGAAGACTCCATAACCCAAAGCAAGGCACTAGAGTTGCACATTCTTGGCAGCTCGCAGGGAGAATGCCATCCCCCGTGGAGCCAAATGTTAGCGATTAAGCTTGTCATGTTCTGATGGATGGTGGTTTTGGCCTA
>JASDQU010030583.1:0-11317 GCA_032191745.1 Picea mariana | reverse complement strand
TGTTATGAAGAGGAAAAGAAAGGAAGAAAAGGAGATTGAGATGCGGGTTTGGCAACCAAGGAGGGAGATGACTGACAAAGAGGTGTTGGACAAAGTTGAAGATTGGGTAGAAGACCCATTCTACTCCAAAATGAGGGAAACCAAATACTTTAAGATTGTTGAAACATATTGGATAGTGAAGGCTATTATGGGACAAACTTTGCATATGACCAAGAGGGAGCAATCAAACCTCCTACATGCCATACACATACTTGAGGGGAAGTTTGAACTGTTCTGTCGGTCGTAGCATGGCATCGGTTTCAGGGTGTCCTCATCCTCTCATAAGCATGAGTGTTACCCATTCGGTTGACACCAGGTCTCTTCACTGCTGTCGCCAGTGTAGCCCTTGAGATGACAGTACTGTGAATAAATGGACAACATCTGAGTTTCACTCATGCAATGTTAGAGTGGGATCAAGTATATATTTTGTTGTCTAGAGAGTTGAAATCTTCCAAGAACCTAAGAGAAGAAGTCACCTAGCGGATCCATGGAAAGCATGCTTTGAATTTAGTTTTTGTTGAGACAAAGAGGGGAGCTGAGCGTCTTTCCTACTGGTACTTGTAATTAGAGACAAGAAGATGGCATAAAGATTACTGTTGTGCTGAGAACTTAATACAAGTCTTTGCAAGCAATCGTGGAGAATTTTTCTTAGACAATACACATGTACAATGCACAACAAATTCTTCAGGACACAAAAGAATGCAACCCTAAATGCTCGGCTCATGGACACTGCTTTTTATTTGCATGATATCTTTACCAGTTGAAATTTTGTGCCATTGTCATGGTATGTGGGATAGAATGGAATCTAAAAGGGCTATAATAGAAGTACATAGCATCAATTGCAGCAAGGCCGAAATTGTCGATGACATCTAACCTATTGTATTGGTGAGCTATGGCACGTATATATACACATTTGAGCGTTGGGATAAATTGGTTGAGCCGACCTCATTTCAAGTTTAAAAATTGATGATTTTAGAGGGCCGACCTGAGTTGGCTTGATATTTAAACTTTTATTTGAATACAAATGCACAACCAACCCCTTGAAGAAGGCTATTACGCCCATGTGTAGAGGAATAATGGTTTCTTTGCTCATTTCACTGGTAAATAAGGTAATTTCTTTGGTGGTTTTGAGGGCTCTTAGTTTTGATTCAAAGTTGAAAGCCCACATGTGAAGGAAGACATTGGGTCTTTTGGCACATGAAGGGAGCCTTCCCGCTTGTAGATTGGTTCATCTTTTGGGGTGGTTATGCACCCAGATTTAGGGGAAGCTTGGAAGGTTGGTAGTGTGAAGGCTTTGTGGGTTTGTGTGCCCTCCTTGGATGCTGATTATGTGGAGAATAAGAGCAACTTGAAGGGTCTTCATACGTTGGACACTACACCAACACCCACTTTTAAGGGAGTTGGTCCTTAAATTTTGGCACATGTGGCTTAAGAAGCCCAAATTTTGAATTATTTAGATTAATTAATTAGTGAAGAGGGTTTTACCCCCTCCTTAGGATGAATTAGTGGAAATTTAGGTTAATTTTTTTTGTTTTATTGTAAGAGGAAGTTGAGATTTTCCCCTATAGATAGAGAGACACTTCACTCATTTTCATCATCACTTCTTGAGGGATTTTCCCATAGGAGGTCTAAAATTTCTAAAATTTTCTTGGAACATTTGTCTTGGATTGGTGTTTTGGAATGGAGTAATAAGGACATATGATATTGGGTTGTTTTCTCTCATGCATTACCCTTTTGAAGGTGTTTTAATGGATGTCGATGGATGATTTTGGGATGCTAGGGCTTCGTTGTGCGTTTTTGGGTACATTTAAACAATTTTAAGTGTTTCCTATGGTATCTTGGAAATTTGCTTGGTTGAACTCAAAATCTTGTTAAACCCTTGGAGAAGTAAGAGTGTTTACACCCTCCTCAATATTGTCTTTCTCATCTCGTTGGAATAATTAGGGCATGCTTCAAGAACTAGGAGGGTCTACACCCTTGAGGTATTGCATTGGCTAGGGTTTTGTTCCAGGAAGTAAGAGGGTTTACACCCCTGGAAATTTTAAACCTTAGTTTTGTCACTTTCAAATTTTGCATGACTCCACTGCCCAATGAAAAGACACTAGTCCCAGATCTCCAACTACCTACTTTCATACTCTAAAGCTATTTAGAATCACTTGTTTGAACTTCTTTCTCCACTTACTCTCAACCTACAACAATTGTGACCTACAACTAGCTGACTTAAAGCGAAAGAGGGATTGGTGAGTTGATAATGGCCCTTCCCTCTCAGTTTAGGTGAATTTGCACTTGAGCACTGGGACTTTGGCTCTACAAGTGCAAGTTTGTGCGATAACATTTTGGTGTCGTTGCCGAGGATAAAGTCCAATTTTACTAGAAGACGACACTGGAGGAGTTTTCAACATTGAAGACTTTTCCTAGCGATTCCATTAGAAGAATGAAGACCTTGTTCTTTTCAAATTTTAAACACTTGATGTTTGTAAGGTGGGACAAGCATCATTTTAAAGGCATTTTGCAGTGCACCTTGGCGACTCCATTGTGATAAGGTACACATATTTGATTTATGATTGAGCTTTCATTGCATATAATGATGAATGGCTTCTTGGATGTTGTATGGAATTTATCATGCTCTTGATATCGAAGATGTTCCAGGGTACCCAAACAAGTTTCCCTTGGAGCATGCCGAGAATCGCCCTAGGTTCAATAGTGATCCTTCTTGCGTCGTTCCACATATCTTGTCATTTGTAAGATATGCATCCACGTTTGAAGGAAGACATGGAGATATCTTGGTGAGAGCATTCCTATGCTCATTGGGACAATAGCAACGAGAATGGATCAAATACTCTTGTAGCCTGAAGAGTATCCCTTCCCTCAAAATCCGTGGAAGAATTTCTCAAGCATTGTGGTCCAAAATCCTGAGGTTTTGAAGACATGTATCATGACCTGTTGGCATCGCTGTAGGAGGGATTTTTGGGTCTATTTAAGAGTAATGAAGAGGTTGATGATGATGAGGCTCTCCTAGAGGAAGAAGACAATCATGAAGATGGTACCTATGTCCTGGAAAACCTTGAAGATTTTGATATCTGCTTCAAATTGTGATGATGAAACTCCCTCCAGTTATGAAAACTTTGAGGGTTTTATTGTCGATGTTTCAAATCACGATGACACTTTTGTTAAGAAGGATAATCCAAAGTGTCTGTCTTCGATTCCAAACTTCAACAGTGGTGACATCCCTTCATAAAATCAGGAAGATAAAGCATCTGATGAGAACAACACTCTTGCCACCATTTGTGAAGAAGAATGCAACAACAATCCATATGAGCACTTCAAATTGAATGCTTTCCTGAAACAAAACAATGCTAAGTCATATGTGCTGTATTTCTATGGGCCACCACAATTTGACGGTGAATTTTTTTTTGCACAGGAAGGCCTATAGGTTATGGGTACAAATGAGCAATCCATGGCAATTCCGGACCATGATGGGTTTGTTGTCCAAAAGATGGGAAATGATATAAGGATCTGTAAGAAACACAAGGAGCATAGTTCTGCTGATGATGTTCACAGAGAGAACTTGTTTTCTTCTCAGGAAGAGGATTTGTGCTTAATGCTTCAAGGAGACAACATTCTTGGTCCTTTGAAGGATGCTAGCATTAATATTCCAGATTGGGGAGAAAATTTTGAGTTTGATCAATACAATGATTTGGTTGAAGCTACCAAAGGAGAATCCTATGTAGAAGAGCTTGATGATGGTGCCCCTGTTGTGCTAGAGGAAAGTAAAGAACATAAATCTGAAGACAAGGATGGAGAAGATGGTGATCAAGCTGGCAATAAAGTAGATGATCTATTCTCAAGACATGAAGATAAATGAACTCTTAAGGATCAAAGAACTAAAGGAAAGCTTGCTTCATTCTGACCTAGCAGAGTGACCAAGGGTGGTGATTTCAGACGTCCTGAGGTCTTTATACACAATCTAGTTACTAAGGACAGTTTGGTTATTCGATCAACAAAATTTGAAGATGATGTTATTTCTCAAGACAATGGAGAGGATTTGTTTTACAATTTCTAGAATCCTAAAGCAGTTCTCTGCCTTTCTCATATGGGAAATGGTATGTTTGCAGAAAGGCACGAGGAGATAAAAGAAGCTTGTAATAACCTAAATCATTGGCTTGATTGCAATTGTAACCAACTGACTATGGAAAGAGCTCTCGTGATTGATGATAATGACCGAGACAAAGGCGAAAAGGCTGCTAGTAGGAATTATAAGACACAAAAAGAGTGTTGTTTTCATTATGAAGTTCAGAAAATCAGGGATGTAGATTGGTTACAAGGATATTGGAGTCATGGAAGTGATAGATGTCCGAGGTATGATGCTAAGGTTTATGTGGGGAAACGCAAGGATGTTGAAATTTCTTTTTCTCAGCTAGAAAAAAAAAAGGTAATAGTTTCGCTACAATATTGTTTGCATAGCTTGGTGAGTACAGACAAGATCAAGGATGTCCAGTCCTTTGTTGAAGTGATGGGTGCGGTTCAAACTTTGAGAGGTGCAAGGAAAACAATGTATGACCTATGTGTGTTAGAATTCAACTGTCCAATTGATGTTTGAGAAGGAATTTATTTGTTAGGAATATTTTTCTGGTTTCACAATAGGCATTTGAGTATCTAGAATGTGGTAGGAATGAACAAGAACGGCCACAATTACCTACCCTCGTGCTCAAACCAGTAGTGACAAGCATGCCGGTTCAACAACACTCGGATTTTAATGTTTCTTTGTTCTCCATGATAATAAAACACTGGGGTAAGGAGACTTGCATTGGCAAAGCGTTGGAGGGTTTATGATGAGATTATGGGGTTCTCAAGTGCTCCCAAGAAGAGCACTTGTCCCCAAGTAGGAGCAAGATGTTACCCATTCGATTGACCCTAGGTATCTTCGCAACTGTCGCCAGTGTAACCCTTGAGATGATAGTCCTGTGAATAAAGGGACAACATCTGAGTTTCACTCATGCACTGTTAGAATGGGATCAAGTACAAATTTTGTTGTCCAGAGAGTTGGAATCATTCAAGAGCCTGAGAGAAGAAGCCACCTAGCAGATCCATGGAAAACATGCTTTGAATTTAGTTTTTGTTGAGAGAAAGAGGGGAGCTGGGTGTCTTGCCTGTTGGTACTCGTAATTAGAGACATGAAGATGGCAAAGAGATTATTGTTGCGTTGAGAACTTAATACAAGTCCTCTTTGCAAGCAATTGTGGAGATCTTTACTAGCTGGAATTTTGTGCCATTTGTCATGGTCTGTGGGATATAATGGAATCTGAAAGAGCTGTAATAGAAGCACATAGCATCAATTTCAGCAATGCCGAAATTGTAGAGGATATCTAACCTATTCTATTGGTGAGTTGTGGCATGTATATATACACATTTGAGCGCCAAGATAAATTGGCTGAGCCAATGCCATTTCAAGTTTAAATATTGATGATTTTAGAGGGCCGACTTGAGTTGTGTTTATATTTAAACTTTTATTTGAATAAAAAATGCACAACTGACCCCTTGAAGAAGGCTATTACATCCATGTGTGGAGGAATAATGGTTTCTTTGCTCATTTCGCTGATAAAGAAGTAATTTCTTGGGCGGTTTTTAAGGCTCTTAGTTGTGATTCAAAGTTGAAAGCCCACACGTGAAGGAAGACATTGGGTCTTTTGGCATGCTTGATGAAGGAAGCTTGTCGGCTTGGAGATTGGTCCATCTTTTGGGGTGGCTATGCACCCCGATTTAGGGAAAGTTTGGAAGGTTGGTAGTGTGAAGGTTTTGGGGGTTTGTGTGCCCTCCTTAAATGTTGATTATGTGGAGAAGAAGAGTAGCTTGAAGGGCCTTTGGAGGTTGGACGTTGCACTAGAACCCACTTTTGAGGGCTTTGGTCCCTAAATTTTGGCACGTGTGGCTCAAGAAGCCCAAATTTTGAATTATTTAGATTAATTAATTAGTGAAGAGGGTTTTACCCCCTCCTTAGGCCGAATTAGTGAAAATTTAGGTTAAAAATTATTATTTTATTGTAAGAGGAAGTTCAGCCTTACCCTATAAATAGAGAGGCACTTCACTCATTTTCATCATTACTTCTTGAGGGATTTTCCCTTAGAAGGTTTGAAATCTCTGAATTTTTTTTGGAGCATGTCTTTGATTGGTGTTTTGGAATGGAGTAACAAGGAAATATGATATTGGCATGTTTTCTCTCATGCAATACTCTTTTGAATGTGTTTTAATGGATGTGGATGGATTATTTTGGGATGTCAGGGTTTCCTCATGCATTTTTGGGTACATTTCAACAATTCTAAGTGTTTCCTATGGTATCTTGGCAATTTACTTGTTTGAACTCAAACTCTTGTTAAACCCTTGGAGGAGTAAGAGTGTTTACACCCTCCTCCATATTGTCTTTCTCATCTCGTTGGAATACTTGGGGAATGCTTCAAGAACTAGGAGGGTCTACACCCTTGTGGTATTTCCTTGGCTAGGGTTTTGTTCCAGGAAGTAAGGGGGTTTACACCCCTGGAAATTTTAAACCCTAGTTTCGTCACTTTCAGATTTTGCATAACTCCATTTCCCAATGAAAAGACACCGGTCCCATATCTCCAACTACCTACTTTCATACTCTAAAGCCATCCATAATCGCTTGTTTGAACATCTTTCTCCACTTACTCTCCACCTACAACAATTGTGACCTACAACTAACTTGCTTTAAGCGAAAGAGGGATTAGTGAGGTGACAGTGGCCCATCCCTCTTAGTTTCGTTGGATTTGCACTTGAGCATTGGGACTTTGGCTCTACAAGTGGAAGTTTGTGCGATAACACATGAGAAGAAGGAGCTTAAGTTGGGTTCGCCAAGCCCTACGGAGTCCGCCAACTGCCCAATAGATGTGGAAGAGGAGCATAAAGAATCTGTTGACACTGTATGAGACACTGAATCGCCCTCGAGCAAGGTTAATCCCGTGAAGAAGGAGCCGGGTTAATTGGTCTGTTGTTATGTGGTTTCTGGATGTTTCTAGAGTCTTTTTTCTAAAATGGCTTTATGATTTGATTCTAGGAGACACTTGATGGTTTTAGTGTTGATTTTACCTATCTCAACACATGAAATTATAACCAGTAATTTACTAAACAGAGAAATATATGTTTGCTGATATAAATCTGGAAATTACGCTAATAACCTACAACTGAGATATAAAACAACAAAATGAAAGCAAAAGCATACAAAACCAAGCACATAAAATTCACAAGACACCAGATATTATCCTGGAAACTACAGTTTGGGGGAAACCAAAAAGAGGGGGCTTTATTGGCTCTTGAGTAAGTGTTTTACATTAGAAAGAAATACACCAGAAAATTATCTTACATAAATGTCTTCTGGTAGTTGTACGACCCAACTAAACTATCCTAGCAAATGCAACTTCTGCTCAACTAAGAGAAATACCTGCACGACTTGCTTAAATCAGTCCAAAACAATCTCAGAATTGACCTGTACGGCCTAGGACAATTCAACCTCTTCTCTGGTGCACTATACAACTTGTACGACCTCCTTCCTCTGCTAGTTATGACCTGTCTTCTGCTCCTTTGCTTATTGCTGAACTTGCTCTTCTCCTCAAATTTTGCCTCAACCAAAGCTCCAACACTACTCTTACACTTAGCCAATAATGTCCTCAGCCAAGCGCCCCTCTTTCTCTCACTTGCTCAACCTCTCAAAATGAGAATAGTGAGTGTCCTCTCACCCTCACCCTCCTTTTATCTCCTTAGCAACCCCCATTCAACTTGAGATGTGTGCCAAGGCTTGACATCAATGGCTGAGATTTGGGGCTGTTGGAGCCCACTCTCCACTAGGTGGTGCGCCCCCCTTGGACATGGTCCCACACTCCACTAGCAACTACCTTTAGAGGTGTGCCCTCTCTCCTTGGCCCCACATTCCATTCAAGGGTGAAATATTGTTGCAAGCCTAAGTTAAACTTAGGTTGAAATACAAAGGCTGATTTGGGTCAATTTTAGGTATCCATCAACATGCCCAAGACAGATCGACCTATGCTGAGATAACTCATGAGCTAAATCTAACATTCAGTTCGACTTTAATCAACCATAGGTCTTGGGATATATAACTCTGGTTATAGCTCAATTTTGCTTTGCTACTCTATGGACATGGATATGAAAACTATGTGATTTTGTCGGTGAATTGGATCTGGTTTTCGTTTATGGAAGATCCCCGTGAAACTGTTTGTAATTTATTGTGCATATAATAGAATATCATGATCTTTTTAGCTTAAAAAAGAAGAAAGAGAACAACTATTTTTTTTCTAAAGCCATTTAATTTAATTTTAATTTTTTTTGTTACCTAATCTTTATGGATAAATAATGTGTAAGATGTTTAAAAACCTCTTACAAAGATTAGCTGACATTATGAATGATTGATATTATGAGTGACTGTGGAAACCTACATACTTAGATTTTTAAATTTTTGTTTATTTTATGTATTTTTAAATTTTCTTTAAATTGATTTATCTTTTTTTTTTTTTTAATTTGTTTTATTTTATTTTTTGACTAAGTAACTTTAATTTTTAATTTTTATTTTTAAAATTTGGATTTCAACTTTAAGTAATTAACTTTAACTAAATTTTTTAAGTAATTAACTTTAACTAAATTTTTTCAGTAATTAACTTTAACTAAATTTTTTATTTTTAAAGTAATTAACTTTAATTTTTAATTTTTAGGGCATTTTCCATGTTTTTTTATGATTTTGTTTGTAACATGAACGATTTTTTAGGACATGGTTTAAAAAACGTAGTAATTTTAAGCTTGAAACACAAAAATGTGCTACTTGTAACGACACTTTTGTTACACATCAAAATGTCACACTTGAGTTTCGCACTCTAAGTGTCACAAGGTGACGTATGCACCTTGTTAAGTGTCACATGCACTGTCGCAAGTGTCATATGCACCTTACCAAGTTTCACATTCGATTTTCTAAGTGTCAAAACCCCTTGGCACCATGAACGACATTTTCCATGAACCCTAAGTCATATTGGAGGAAGAAACCCATCATTTCAAGGGAAAAAACACACATTTTTCTTGGAAAATCGACCATTTTTTAGGCATTTATGAAGGGTGGCGCCCCCCTGGCCATGCTGGGGAGTGCCACTTCGTGGGTCGGTTCCCTCCTTTCCATGTTAAGGGGGCGTTGCTTTATAGAGTGGCACTCTGTCTCTAACTCTAAGGGAGCGCCAATCTTGTTAGAGGGAATCATTGGATTCCCCACCTTTTCCTAAGGGTCAGATCTCTTGGGATGAGGTTGGTTGTGTTCGACTCATATGCTATGGATTCATTTTTGGATTAGATCCCAACCTTAATGAGCCATATCCTTCATTTTCTCATGGTGGTTGTGCCTCTCAAGCCTATATATTGAAGGTATTTCCAAGGTGAAGGGGGGTAGAATTCATATATCAAACCTTTGATCTTGGGAGAAGCATCAACATTTTGATTTTAAGATTCATGCAAGGGCTGGACTAGAACTTGGAGAAGTGACTGCATCGTCAATCGTGCTTTGTAAGTGCCTTCTTTGGCTTTCCAATTAATGATAACTTGGCCTATTCCCATCAAGTTCACGTGTTTTACATTTGCTTGTTTATTGTCGTTTTAGTCTTCATAGAGAGATCTTCTTAACTAATCATCTAGAGTAGGAGGAAGAGTACTTTTGCTAGTCTTTGCATAATTCTATTTGTGTTGAGGATCTTGGAGATCAAGCCTAAGGATTGGAGCAACGAGGACAAACATTGCAACAAGGAATGCCACATTATTCTTCTTTGCTCTTGCTTGTTTGATTGAGTTAGATCTATAGGTAAAGTAGTAATCACTTATTCACTTCTGTCTTTGGACGAAAGATAGTAGTCTTGGTCCAAAGGGGAGCTTAGCCCGTCCGCAGGGTAAGATTTCTCACAATAGAAAATGGCGACTCCATTGGGGAAGAACTTTGACTAATTTTTTATCTTTTTCATCTTGAATCCTTTGCTTGTGATTATATTGTTGAAATATTGTAACTGCAAAGAGTATTCTTATTACTATTGATATATTATTCATAGGATCAATCCCCATTGTGGATTGATCATGTCGGTTATTGTAATAGGACCAAATCCCCTTTTGTGGATTGGTCAAAAGACAATTATAATAGGCAAAATAAGAAGTCGGCCCCAACAGTTAATAAAGAGACTTAGAAATACAATAAAATTGGGGTTACCCACCCAGTTTGAGAAGTCGGCCCTGCCAGTGAAGAGACACTTCACACGTGCCAGCCTTGTATAAATAGAGGAGGCTAGCGCCTCACTTAGATACAACTAACTTGCTCAGTTTGAGAGACAAGTTCTGATCTGTTACCGGCAAAGGAGAGAGAGACTGGCACATATCTAGGAGAGGAATTTTTGTATTAGCATAAGAGATCTCTTGGCATTGTCTTGGCTATCTATATTAAGGAAGTTTCGCTGGGTTTTCTTCCCCTAGAGGGTTTCCCAGGATAAATGTTGTNTGTATTTCTAAGTGATCTTGGATTATGCTATTGTTATCTAATGAAATGCAAACATCTATAATAATGGCTTAAACATTAACATGGTATCAGAGCCAAGCTGAAGGAAGCATCTTTCGCAAGAGAAAAACGTCACTGTTGCAGTGTCTGCAAATTAGGGTTTTTCAAAAGTGAATCTTTTCAGCCCCAAAACTATCTAGAAAGTTGCGCCCTCCCCTAAGGATCAATTTGGCATCATCAACGCACCTTTTCAGTGGCTGGATCTCCCGGAAAGTGAAACCCTAGTTTCACAAAGTACTAGAAGTACCAAAAAACCAGTACCAGAAGTACCAGAAGTACCAGAGTACCAGAGGTACCAGAAGCACTAGTCCAGAAATCCGCAGATCAGATTTGAAGGAGCAAAAGTTGGATTTTCTCAGATCAAAACACACCAGGCAGCTCGCCTCAACCAAGCGCATCTCCTGGTAAGTTCAGTTTTCGATTTTGAGCACTTTCATTTTTCGGTCATTTTCCTAGCTCCAGGTAAAGATGTCTGCGAGCATTAAGCTTGTTGACAAGTTAGAAGGAGTGGAAAACTTCCGTGATTGGAAATATAGGATTGGCCTCATTCTTGAAGAGAATGACCTAGCAAGATTCGTCAAGGAAGAATTACCGGAACCTGAAGATGCTGCAGAAAAGGCAAAACATCAAAAGGACACAATAAGGACCAAAAGAATCATTGCAGATTCAATCAAAGACCATCTG
>JASDQU010030582.1:0-22383 GCA_032191745.1 Picea mariana | reverse complement strand
TCTCTGATTCACTTTTCTTCTTCTCTATTCATACTTGACTTGACTTGCTTCTGTCTATTTTTCAATTCTTCTATTCTTCTATCTGTTCTGCATATCTGCACTGCTTTTGTCTGTTTAGCTTCTGTTTCTCATCTCTGAGTTTCATCTCACATTGCGCATACTGTAATTTTTACCTTTTTACAGTTCAACTCATTTTTCAATTAGAACAACCAACCCCACACATTCACTAAATATGTCTTTTATGCACTCAAACCTCTTCAGTTACACCTCAAATATCCTAGGACAAAAACACCTCAGCAACTGAATCACCAACCATCCAAGAACCATGATTCAGTTATGCTAAATAAATCATAATTTAACAATTAATTATGAAGAGAAAACAATAGCCCTTTGATCATATTCCCAAATAACTAACACCGTTGGATTAAATCCATAGGTTCTTGTGTTTATCCCATATGCCCACTGGCTATGACCATGGGCCTAATCAAAATGCACTTCACAATTTTGTGTTTTGCAAATTTTGTTGCGAGTCACTCTGACTCTTCCAACTCCCAATCATGAAATGGAGCCTTGCAACTTGCAAGCTCCTTCCTTCACGTGCCCACCAACGATGGCCATCGGCTACACCAACAGGCACTTTGCAATTTCATGTATCAAAAATATTGTGATGAGACTTCTCGAGTCTCCCGTGTCACGATCTCCAAAATGGAGCTTAGCTGGGATAGCTCCTTCCCTTATCGTGACCACTGGTAGTCACCAAGTGCTTATCCATAAAGTGCTTTTGCGACTCGTGATTTTTGGAATCCTGTGATGAGGCATCTCGACTCTCCCATGTCATGATATCCAAAATGGAGCTTAGCTAGAATAGCTCCTTTCTCCAGCCTTCGACGATGTGACCTTGGCTATGACCACGGGCCAAAAATTCAAGCGCTTCACTTGCCAGATCAATGGTCCAGAACTTTGGTGATCCGATAGTCCATATCATTTCATGACTTCACATATCGCGAGTTCCTGTGTCATATCCCTTTGACTCCTCCAACGTGTAGGTCAGCGAAATTTCAATCGCTCGCCCGGCGTCCTCTGGCTCCAATGTCCAAAATTGTTTCGTGATTTCACATTTCATGGAATTGGAGGTTAGCTTACCTCTATTCTCCCGATTCACGAATTTGTGAAACTCCTCATCTTCTACCACGTGTCCTTCGGATCGAACAGTCCCCCTGCTTTCCGGACTTTGTAATCCTACTTCACCTTGCACTTAAATATAGTGCACGTTCTTATGGATCCAATGACGGTCATTCCTCGTGCTCAGATCTGATGCCTGAGATCTTTTCTCCTCTTCTGTGTGCTCCTCCTATCTAAATTCATATCTGACTGCCATCTGGAATTCGGGATGGGTGATCCAATGATCATTGTTTCTCTTCAATGAGCTTACACTTATGTTCTTTCCATGCCATTATTGTTGAACTAATTATCTTTATATCATTGAAAAATAAGTATACTCTCATCATGTTGATCTTTCCATCAATGAAAAACAAATACTCTGCCTTATGTCTGTAAACATGCCCACAAAAATGGCCCCGGAAGTCAGGGACCCGAAAACTAGGACAAAACTGCCAAAATGAACCAGTTGGAATAGGTGGGAGGCCACCAAAATCCATATGGATCAATCCTCCTCCCTTAGGAAGCAATGGTATCCATTGCTTTGATTTCCCCCATCAGATGGGGAAATTTATGTCGAATTTGGCCCTGGGTGAGCCACTTTCCTTGGTGCAGGAGTTGCCCTGCTTTAACAACTCGATAAAGTTGGATCCTTTACTTTCGAGTGCCCTTGACCTATGTGTTCACAATATGATGACTGGATGCATGTTTCATGCAGTCAAGGAGCTCTGTTGGTGTCAACTTCTCTGCTATCTCTGAGGTGTCCAATAATGGTGGTAAATATGGTTGAAAGAGAGCCACGTTGAATATTGGGTGCAAGCTAAGGAAAGGGGGAATGTTGAGATCAAAAGAATTATCACCCACAACCTTGGTGATGGGGTACTGACCATAAGGAAGTGGGAGAAGCTTACAATGGGGTCCTGTAAGGCATTCTTTCTACAAGTGAAACCAAACTTTGTCGCCCACCTCAAACTTATGTTGCACCCTATGTTGATCATGGCGTTTCTTGTACTTGGCATTGGACTTCTGTAAAATATCTTGAACCTATTGGCGGATGTGTTGGATCCACTCAATGAACCAGGTGGCTTTGTCAACTTCAAGTGGAGCAGGGGATGAGTTTATCGAGGTGGTCACCAGGGGTATTCCAACATCCATGGGGCCCAATGGTTGGAATCCCAACCCACCCAATGGTTGGAATCCCAACCTGCCCAATGGTTGGAATCCCAACCTGCCCAATGGTTGGAATCCCAACCCCACCTGAAAGGGGTTGTGGCCAGTTGATCTATGCCGATATCATTTGTAGCTATGCTGGACATAGGGAATACTCTAACCCCATGTGTGGGGGTGATTTGAATTGTACATGCATAGGATATGCACGATCATCTGATTGACGACCTCAGTTTGGCCATCTATCTGGGGGTGGAAGGAAGTGGATTTGGTGAGCTTGGTATCCAGCAGTGACCAGAGGCTCGACCTGAATTTGCTGAGGAACCGACTATCCTCATCTGAGACAATGGTTTTTGGGATCCCAAAATGTACCCATACTTGTTCAAAGAAGAGCTTGGAAGTGGCCTATGTTCTGATGTTTTTCTTGCAGGTGGCCAGAATCGCCATCTTGGAAAAGCGATCAACAACCACAAAAACACAGTGATTTCCCCTCTTGGTGGATGGAAGTTTCGGCATGTAGTCCATTGAGATGTATTCCCATGGCCTTCCAGGAGTAGGAAGAGGGGTATACAGGCCCTATTTCTTAGTGGTCGAGTTGGAAATAGCACAGGCGGTGTAGGACCTGATATACTTGCCGACATCATGTTGAGTTTTCGGCCAGTAGAAACATTTTTGCAACACTCCCACTATCTTTTCGACACCAAGGTGTCCTACCACCTGACTGTAGTGAGATTCCCAAACAATCTTCATGTGCTTGATTGATGGAACGCAGAGATGGCCAAGATGGCACAACAACCCATCCTGAATATGGAAATTAATGACCATTGAGTTTGTGCCCAGCATTTGGTAGGTGGTGGAGAATTCAGGGTCTGTCTCATAGAGGTGGGGCCATCTGGAGCTCTCATGGCCGCAAGAGTCTAGCACCATGGTGAGTATTGTGAATGGAGTTTAGTTGAGGCTATCAACAACTTAGTTGGTACTTCTTGTTTTATACTTGATGTTGAGGTGGAACTGTTGTAAGTATGTGGACCACTTATGATGGTGGTCATTCTGCAATTTTCCTTGGGTCTGCATGAACTGTAGTGGCTTATGATCAGTGTGTATTCTTGTCTCCCTCCCAAGAATGTAATGTATCCATTGGAGACAGGCTTTCACGATGGAGTACATTTATTTTTCTTAAGTAGATTACTTAAAAACAACATCTAATAGTGTCTCACTATGATATGCCATGGGGTGGTCATGTTGAGTGATAACGACACTCACAACATAGTCTGAAGAATTTGTCTCGATCTCAAAGGGATGTTGCAGGTATGGTAATGAAAGTATTGGGGATGAGCACAAGCCTTGCTTCAAATCATCGAAGTCTTGTTGTTGGGATAGGCCCCACAAATTGTTGTCCTTACCACCACCCCTGGTTACTTGGTTGGGGGCCCATGTGATATGAGAGAATCCCAACACAAACCTCTGATAGAAATTGGCGAGGCCCAAGAATCTCTGAATCTCAGTGAGTGTGGTTGGGGCGAGATAGTCATGGATGACCTAGATCTTGGTTGGATCCACATGCACACCATGTTGATCAACTATGTAGCCTAAGTAATGGACCTTGTTCATGTCCAAGGAGCATTTTTCCAAGTTTTCATGAAGCTTGTGCTGCCACAAGGTGTGCATAACCTATTGAATATGCTACAAGTGTTCCACCCAAGTCTTGTTGTAGATGAGCATGCCATCCAAATACACCACTACAAAAGTATTGGTGAAAGGTCACAGGATCTCATCCATCATCCTTATAAAAGTTGTTGGATCATTTATCAAACCAAAGGGCATGACCAACCATTCAAAAATACCTTCTTTTGATTTGAAGGTGGTCTTTCATACATCGATATGTTCTATTGGGACCTAGTGGTAGCCATACTTCAGATCAATCTTACTAAATTATTTGTCCCCCAAGAACTGATCAAGGAGGTCGTCGATTTGTGGAATCTGGTACCGGTTCTGGACTGTGATTTTAGATCAGTAATCAATGCAGAGTCACCATGTCTCATATTTCTTCTACACTAGCACGATGGGGCTCCCAAAAGGTGATGAGTTGGGATGGATGTGCCCCTTGTGGAGGATTTCTTGGATCTACTTGTTGATCTCATCGTTTTCTAACAAAGAGCAGTGGTAGAGTGGCCCATTGGGTAGCAGTGCATCGTGGGTCAGATCGATGGGATGCTCGACATGGTAGTGCAGAGGTACCCTGGTAGGAGAGGAGAATATATTTGAGTATTCTTCCATGACCTTATCCACTCAGAGTCGAAATGCGCATCTAATTCAGAGGCTTTCACTTCAGCCACCAACGACTTCTTTGAGCATAAATAAGTAGTGTTATGCCAAGGGTTCTTATAGAAGTTGCACTACTTCCTGGTCTCCTTCTTTATATTTTTGGTGCCCTTCTTTGATTACGGCTTAGACTAGTTGTCTTGATACTGTCTATATTTTCTTTGTCCTTTGTTCTGCGGGTTGGGGCCACCCTTTCTTGGCTTTTGTTGTGAGGTGTTCCCAAGCCCAAATTGTCATGTCTTTTGTTTGAGCTTCTGCTCGATTTTAACGGCATATCAATAGGCCACATCTAAGGACAAGATGTCTAGAAATTCCATTTTTATATGGATGTAACTATGTAGAGCATCACGATACTTGAGCATCATATATCACTCTGAATCTTTGATATCCATATTGGTGTGCAAGGTATGGAAGATATTTGTGAACTCTGGCACTGCTTGGTCTCTTTCTTACCGCAGTGTAGTCCATTTTGTATACAAGTCATCATAACTTCTAACATGGTAGTATTGTTCCTTAATAGCATCCCTGAAGGATTCCTAGGTGGTCATGACTGTAAATAATGAAGGTTCCTCTGTTTCATTTTTCTCACAGAAAGTTTCTCACCAATCTTTGACATGGGGAACGACTTTGAGGAGCGCAAAAGTAGCCTTTTCTCTATTTGAAAAGTTATGAAAAAAAAAATACATTTCTAGTAGATTCACCCATGTTTATATAGCATATTTCTCTATCTTACCTTCAAATATAGGAGTATAAAAGTTGATTTGTACCTTAAAGGGGGTGGTGCCTCCGCTCGTGGAAGATGTGTCGCTTGTCGGTAGTCACCGAAGGATTTGTGCAAAATTATCCATCATCTCATTCTTCTGTTGCGTGAGGGATTCCTCAAGAAACATTTTGAAAGGATCTCCTATCCCTTCATATTTATTTTCTTCTGCCATGAGAGTTAATTTGGGCATGCGAGAGCTGTTTTCCTCAAGAGAAACAAGCTCGAGACCTAATTCTTTGTACCCTAACCTCGTTGGGGACATGCATTAATAACGACAAAGAGCAGACCGATCTGATGCCACTGATCTAGATTTTATGAGAAGAACAAAATGAACATATATTATTAAAGGATTTTTAACCCAGAATAACAGAGATACAATAAAATTGGTTTCTATTCAATAAGGAAATAAGTTGAAACTGTAAAATGCAGCGAAAAACAAGCTTGTTGGAATGGTGGCGACTTATCTCTGAGAAGAGATGTGAAGATTGTACTCATTCACAAGAAGATGATTACAATGAGGCTCTGAAGGCCTTTTTACAATAAACATGAATTCCAAAACCCTAGACATCCAAAAACCTAACCCTAGAAGATGAAGCGCCAAAAGTCATGTGGGCCCCATTGGGGTAAGTTAGTACATCAACTTCATGGGGTCGTAACTTTTGCATACAATCTTCATTTTAGGTGCATGATAGCCCGTTGGAAAGGTTTATCCGATGAATACACATGTTGTCATCGAACTCTGACTCCATAATTATTTTAACTATGGGGAGCCTTGAAAACGTTGTTTAGGGCCTCAAAATGGCCTCAGAAGTCAGGGACCCAAAAAATAGGAGAAAAATGCCAAACTAAACTAGTTGGAATAGGTGGGAATTCATCAACATCCATCTGGATCAATAACATACCCACTTGCATCTTACTCCACTTCGAATGGATTCTACAAGTTGAGAAATGCAAGAACTGGTGTTGGACTGATCTTTCATTTCATCTCATCAAAATATTTATGTTGATTCTCTCCCTAGTGGGAACTCTTACCATTGGTTATTATGGTGTGGAGTGGTGTAACTACTGCTGAAAAAGATGCTATGAACTTATGTAGGTATTGAGCCACCCAAGCAAATCTCCTAACTTCAGCGACATTAGTAGGAAATAGCCATTTTATGATGGCCTCCATCTTTGTGATATTTAACTTGAGTTCCTCTCCACCAATCACATACCCCATATACACCAATGACTACTGAGCAAACTCACATTTATTTAGGTTAGCCAAGAGGTGCTTCTTTTTCAGAGTCTCTAACACCTGCATGAGATGTGAGATGTGTTCCTCCTAGGTAGAGCTATAAAACAATATAACATCCAAATACACTATAACAAATTAATCTAAATATGGGCGGAATACACCATTCAACAGTCTCGTAAATGTAGTTGGTGTGTTACATAAACCAAATGGCATGACCAACCATTCATACAAAACTTTCCTTGTCTTGAAGGTGGTCTTCTAGGTTTTTTTTTTTTGACACATACCTGNAGGCAGAGGGTATCGATTCTTGATTGTAATCATGTTCAAATCTCTATCTAAAATACACATTCTCCATGTCCCATCCTTCTTAGGTATAATGATGATAGGTGACCCACAAGTTGAGGTGCTTGGTTGAATCATTCCCTACTCTAGCAACTACTGCAATTTTTTCTTCACTTCATCTACTTCCATAATGGTCAATCTATACAGCTCAATGTTGGGTAATGGGTAGTGAGGAAAAAATTGTATCTCGTGCTCCACTTTCCTCTTAGGTGGTATTTCTTTAGGATCCTGGAACACTCATCTATATGCCTACAACATCTTCTCCAATTATTGTTTATGATTTTTAGTACATCCCTCCAAGGATGCCTTTACTCTTACCAATTCATCACCCAGTTGATTCTCTCGTAAGAAAAGAAAAACATACTTCTTACTTCAACCAATAAAATTTTTGTCTTGGTTGGTGCTTACCAATGAGATCTTCAATTTACCTTTATGTGCATTGATGATGAAAGACTCCCCATCCTTGATTAGGAAGTATTGGTTTTATCTCTGCATGAATATTGCATCCCTCATATACATGTATAGGTTACCAAACACTACACCTCACATATCAAGGGGCAGTACATCTAACTCCACTTCATCAATAAAATATGCACTTACAACAAATTTTATACTACATTGTTTTGTGACCTTGATCTCTACATCTTGTTTACCCGCCCCAGTGGATATGGGCTAGGATGATCATGAACCTCCATCCCAAGCTTCTTGACCAGATCGGTTGCTATGAGATTTCCCTGTGAACCATAATTGAATAGAACATATATCTTGGTCTTCTTGACCTAGATCTTGATATGGAAGAATTTTGTCATCTCCTTCTCTTCCTTTTGATGAAGGATACTCAGATTCACCTCCTTTTGCATCAAAGTGTAGGAAATATTATCATCCACATATGAACTTCTCTCTACCTTATTGCTTGAATTTGTGGCTAGAAGGTTCTTCTTCTTAACATCCTTCTTACAATTCTTAGGTTTTATATTTGGATGTAGTTTCCAACACTTGTCTTCAATTTTACCATTGATATTGCAATGGTTGTAATTGTTAATTGGATCCTTTAAATGATGTGTGCAGTGTTTTTCATCTTCTTTTCTTTCCCTTCCACTTCTTCTTCCCCTCCTTGGAAGTTCCTCGGTTCTCTTTCTACTTGGAACCACTTGGTTATCCTTTCTTGTGGCTTATATTTTTCAGATTTTGTGCTTGCACATAGGACTCATCAACTATCTTGGGCTTAAAGAGCATCACTTGATTTTGCAAATGGTTTTGTAGACCCCCCAGATACTTGAGGAGTATATCTGGGTTCTTGGGAGAGATACCAACATGATAGCCATCTTTTTGAATTTGGTAGTGTACTCCTACACACTCTGACCTTTCCTTTGCTTGAAGTAATTCCAATAGATCCATTGGTCCTCTACATACCCGATAGGGTAGAATTAGGACTTAATGAGGGTTTTGAAATCCTTCCACTTAGTTACTAGAAGATCACCTTCTAGCCTAAGAGTCTTTGTGTGGCTTTCCCACCAAGTTAATGCATGGCCCTCTAATTTCAATTGAGAAAACAAAAAAAGGTTTTCCTCATCGATATTGTGAACACTGAAATAGACCTCTAATCACCACAACCAATGATTCAAATTTAATGATCTTTCCTTTGCTTCAAGTAATGCCAACAGATCCATTGGTCCTCTACATACCCGATAGGGTAGAATTGGGACTTGATGAGGGTTTTGAAATCCTCCCAATTAGTTATTGGTGAATAACCCTCTAGACTAAGTGTCTCTGTGTGGATTTCCCACCAAGTTAATTTTAATCCCTAAATCATGGCACATTACGCCTTAATTGGGCATATTACATTATTATTTTTATTTTATTTATGTCAACTTGGGTCCATTAGTTGTAATTGTACCGCCTAGTCTTCTATATATACCAAGAATACCTTTTCATTTGGAATAATATTGTATTTGTGAATTCATTTGATGTCTAAGGAGGTTTCTGATCTGGATTATTTTCAGTACGAAATGAGATCGGAGATATAATAAAGAAATGCACAGAGATATCACGGATATTCCATAATATGACAGAAATGTATCAGAGATGCAACCATAAACATAGATATACAGTATTACATGATTTTTATTAATGAAATAAATGTACAGAGACTGTAAAAATACAGAGTGAAAGACTCGTTAGAATGGTGGCAGCTTATCTCTGAGAAGAGATGTGATGGCTACTCGCATTTGCAAGAAGATGATTACAATGAGGCTCTGAAGGCATTTTTACAATAAGCAGGAATGCCAAAAACCCTAGACATGAAAAAACCTAACCCTAGGAGATGAAGCGCCAAAAGTCATGTGGGCCCCGTTTGGGTAAGTGAGTACATCAACTTCTCGAGGTCGTAACTTTTGCATACGATCTCCATTTTAGGCGTGTAATAGCTCGTTGGAAAGGTATCGTCGAGGAGATTCATTTTGGGGGCTCAATCATGCCTTTGAATATTATTCATAACCTCTATATTGAAAAAAATTCATTTGGACCCTCAAAATGGCCCCGGAAGTTAAAACCTGCTAAAAATAGTAAATTGCCAAATTGCCAGAGAATTGTTTTGAGCCATTTGGAAAAGGTGGGTGGCCACCAATATCCACCTGGATCAGTTTCCCCCTCGAAGAGGATTATTATATGAATTTGTCTCTTTTTCATAGCGTGGATTACTTATTCTGAGGTTTTTCTGCTATTTGGATATTTGGTTCTCAACATTTGGTATCAAAGCTAGACAATCCTCAGGACTGCCTTCTTCAAAACAAGTCTTCTTGAAATTTTCACTACAACATTTTTTCTGGAAGGTGTCAGGATCTGATATGTATATGGTGTAGAGGATACATATGGACCTAACTTGGGTACAAATTTCAGATCTCGGTTCACTATATTGTTGTAGATACATTATGTCCAAGTTAGGGTTTTTAACTTGTCCTGAAACTAGTCTGAAAAAGGACTTCTTGGAATTTCTTTTCACAATTTTTTTCAGCTTGGTTTCAGGTTCTAAAATTTTACAATACAAAGGAGGCATAGTGAAGTACCATTTTTTCAAATTTCATCCCTTGATTCTTTGTACTCTAAAATGTATTCTCTGAGGAAAATAGGATTTTTGACTGGTCTAGAATTCAGTCTAAAATAGGCTTTCTTGGGAAAATTATTATATATGAAGCTACATACCTCCAAATTGAGTGAGACATATTCCATTGGTTATGGTATGGACCAAAGGTTCATTGGTGAAAATTTCAAGTTTTGAAGTGAATATAGTGGTATGAGGAAGCCCATACAAGTTCTCTCTCCTGAAAGGGAAAACATTAGCACATCTTGGGAAATTTGTCTTAAAATTCTCTTAGAGAATCCAATCTTGGTCTAATCTATGGGGTTGGAAAGAAGACACATTAGGCTACCTCGGGCCAAAATTTTATACTCATAAGGGTTGAAATTGCATAGCTACAACAGAATAAAGTTTAGCTAGCAGAACAGTTTCCAAATCAAGGTTTAAAAGGTGCATTTTGTTTTTTGAAAATTTGCATATCTTTTGACTAGAATATTCAATTGGGGTGATTCAAAAAGTGGGATAAAAGGAATATCACATAAATTTGAGAGAAACTTAGGGATTTTTAGTATAGACATATTTCGACGTCTCTAAATTAGGAGCTATCGTTACTTGTCAGGGATACAACCCAGGGACAAAGTGGTTCTTCCATGTACCTAGAGTATAACGAAAGGCCCCTTTCGAATGATTTTTCATTAGACAACACTAGTGTGAATTTGAGATCCCATGTACCTTGCGTATATCGAGAGACCCCCTAGAATCATGAGACTAAATGATTAAACCATTTTGTCATCTTGTTGTTATAGTACACTGAGAAAAACACTCACCAAGATCACTCTCTAGTACCTGGATAGTCGGTTAGTACAACTAAGGGCATGGTAAAGCCTCCTTAGTTAGTGCCTTGAGATATTGGGCCGAGTACTATTATTGGACCCCACATATATGTCAAAGAGCTATAGCACTTGAAAATCCATTTTCTATGAGGACCTTTGCTTAAGATAATTAGGAATTCCTACTTGCAGCAATACTTGGCCAACATGCCACCAAAAAAGGTAAATTCTACACCAAATAATCCTTTAGATAGTCCTACTTTGACTCTTGATTAAGGTGAAAAAATGCGCAAGGACATAAATGATTTACAATATAAGGGAGTAAAAAAGATGAACTACAAAGAATGATGGATTCAACTGAAGTTAAGTTGGAAGTGACAATGGATACTAAGATGGATGGTTTAAAAGGGCAGATCATGGAAGGGTTGAAAAAGTTGTTAATAGAGAGGCCTCATGAATGTGACAATGTATCCCGTGAAATTCATGATGAGGACACAAGGAATATGAATCAAGACTGGACAAACTCCAACTTTAGGTTGAAGACCAACCACTTTCCTAAGATCGATTTGAGGAATTTTAATGGCAAGGATCCAATCATATGGATACTCTAGATGGAGTAGTTCTTTGATCTACATGATGTGCCACATGCACAAAAGGTATGAATTACATATTTATATTTAGAAACCTATCATTTTGTGTGGTATTGATGGCTTTGTTCTCACAAATCACTTGTCACTTGGATAATTTTCATGGAAGAAATGATAGAAAACTATGAGGATACAAGGAGCAATACCTTTTTCAACCAATTGATAAATCTCAATCAAAAGGGTTCAGTTGCGGAGCACATTGAGAACTTCCAAAGATTGAATATAAAGGTAATGAATATTCCATATGTGCACCTGATTGATTTTTTCATAGGAACTTTAAAGGATAACATTCAACATGAGGTTCTCCTTTGGGAACCCAAACCATTGGAGAATGCATTCAGAGTGGCAAGAAATGTTGAAAGTGCAAATCTGGCTATGGATACTAGAAGGACCACCCCTAACATCTATCAAGAGAATAACGTTCCTTCTTTTAAACCAACTCAACCTACAAGGCTAACACCTCAAAAAATGGAGGAAAGAAAATCAAAATGTTTATGCTTTAATTGTGACAGCAAGTACAGTAAGGGACATAAGTGTGCCGAGAAGAAATTATTCTACATAGATTGTGAAGAGGAAGAAGAACAAGAACCATCTCAAGATGAAGACACATAAGATATTTCTTCTAAAGAGATGACTCCCACCATATCATGTAATGCATTTGCTGTAATTAATAATCCTCAAACCCTCAAGATCGAAGGATATATCAAAAAGGAAAAAGTAATAGTTCTAATTTATTCTGGTAGTACTCATAATTTCATTCACTGTAAATTAGTCAAATCTCTCAATTGCTTTATATATCCAGCACTGGAGTTTCAATTAATTATTGAAAATGGAGGAACTATCAATTGCTCAGTAAAATGCCATAAGATCAATCTTAGTATTGGGGAATATGTAATGAATAGTCCAATGATTACTATTCCCATGGGTGGTGCATATGTCGTACTAGTATTCCAATGGTTACAATCATTGGGAACATTGGATTTTAATTTTCAAGAAATTTTCATTGGAAGGAAAGGAATTTGAGTTAAGGGGTATCAAAGGGAAACATAGTAAGGTGGTAAGCTCTAAAGGCATGACAAAATTATTGAAAAAGGGGCATCGGGGTGTATTTGTACAACTATGCTCACTAGATGTTCAATCTAAGCTATCTATTCCCCTATATCTTCAAGGGATCATTGATAAGAATTCCAAAGTATTTGAATAAATTCCCATAGGTCTTCCACCCACTCACAATCATGATCATTTTATTCACTTAATTCCTAGGAGCGTTCCTCCTAACATTAGGCCTTACAGATACCCTTATGCCCAAAATAGTGAAAATGAGCCTATGATTGAAGAAATGTTAGATACTCACATTATTAGACCTAGCCAAAGTTCTTACTCTGCACCGGTAGTAATGGTACTCAAGAAAGAGGGATCATGGTGTATGTGCCCAGATTATAGAGATCTCAACAAGATCACCATAAAGATAATTTTCTCATTCTCGTCATTGATGAATTGTTAGATGAACTACATGGAGCAATATCCTTCACAAAGTTGGATCTCCATTCAGGGTATCATCATATTAGAATGAAGCAGATATTGCATAAACAACATTCAAAACTGATGAAGGCCATTATGAATTGTTGGTCATGCCTTTTGGCCTTACGAATGCACCTTCCACATTCCAAGGGTTAATGAATTCTATTTTCAAGCCCTTCCTTCGAAAAGTTGTGTTAGTATTTTTTGATGATATACTAATCTATAGCAAGTTTTGGGAATATCATGTTCGACGTGTTGACAGGGTGCTATAACTACTAAAGGAGAAACAACTATATGTCAAACTGTCCAAATTTTTCTTTGGGGTGAAGGAGGTAGAGTATTTGGGTCATATTATATCTCATGAATGTGTCAAGGTAGACCCTAACAATATTAAATCCATGATGGATTGGCCGATTCCCAAAACATTGAAGAATCTTAAGAAATTTTTTGGGTTTAACAGGTTACTACCGCAAGTTTGTTCAAAACTAAGGAAGAATAGCAGCACATTTAACTACATTAACTAATAAGGATGCATTTTCATGGACTCCAAAGGCAACTCAATATTTTGAACAACTTAAAGAGGCAATTTGAAAAGCTCCTAACTTGACCACACCAGACTTCACAAAAAAATTTATTGTGGAATGTGATGTGTTGGGAAATGGCATTGGTGTTGTTCTAATGCAAGAAGGAAGGCCCCTTGCTTTTGAAAGTCAACTACTCAAGGGAAATAACTTACACAAACCCATTTATGAGAAGGAAGTGATGGAAATACTACGTGCATTGAAGAAATGGCGCCCTTACCTAATAGGTAGGAACTTCAAGGTCAAAACAGATCATGAAAGTATTAAATACTTCTTGGAACAAATACTATCTTTAGAAGAGAGAAAAAATGGGTGACCAAGATGTTGGGTTACGACTTTGAAATCATCTACAAAAAAGGGAAGCAAAATGTTGTGGAAGATGCACTCCCAAGAAAGGATGATGATGTTGAGGCATTTCTCTATGCTGTCTCTAACATCCAACCTGATTGGATAATAAAAGCAAGGGATGAATGGAAGAATGACGAAGAAGTGTGGACTCTCATTCAAATGTTGCAGCAGGATTCCAGTGCATACGATACATTTACATGGAAAAATGATTCACTATGGTACAAATATCACTTATATTTATGTAAGAAATCCCAACTCAAACAAAAGTTACTTTTGGAATTGCACACCTCTCTGGTAGGAAGCCACTAGGGATTTTTGAAAACCTGTCACATGGTCAAGAGGGAATTTTTTTGGGATGGCCTTAAAACTGATGTTCAAAGTTTTGTGGCAGAATGTTTGGTTTTCCAACAAAATAAGGTGGAAAGAATTAATACCTCAGGTATTTTACAAGCATTAGACATTCCAAGTCAACGTTGGGAGGAGGCTTCCATGGATTTCATCACAAGGTTACCAAAGTATGAAGGAAAGAGTGTCATCATGGTGATTGTTGACATACTTACTAAGTATGCACACTTGTGTGCACTCTCTCATACTTTCAAATCCAGTATAGTTGTTGTCAAATTCATGATTATTGTAAGTGATAGAGATCTCATCTTCAATGGACATTTTTGGACTGAAATTGTTTTCTTGTTTGGGTACTCAATTGGCTCATAGCTCATCTTAACATCCTCAATATGATGGACAAACTGAGATAGTTAAAAAATTTCTAGAAGGCTACCTTCATTTCTTTGTCTCTAATAAACAAACACAATATTTCAAGTGGTTACCCTTAGAATAATGGTGGTATAACAATTCCTTTCATACTACAACAAAAATGACACCATTTATGGCGCTTTATGGATATCACCCACCGTCCATCACTTTTTCTCTAAAAGAAAACTCTAAGCTTCAAGAAGTGGAAGATCACATCAAGAATCAACAACAAGTTCTCCAACTCTTAAAGGACAACCTGGCCATGACACAGAATCACATGAAACAACAAGCAAATAAAAATCGTAGTGAAAGAAGTTTTGAAGTAGGGGATTGGGTAGTTTTAAGACTACAACCATACAAAAAAATTTCCCTCAAGCAAGCTAATAAGGATAAAAAATTATCACAGAAGTACTGTGGCCCTTATAAAGTGTTGCAAAAGATTGGTACTATGGAATAAAAATTGAAATTTCTTGCATCTTTGCTAGTACACCCAGTTTTCCATGTTTCATGCTTAAAGAAGGTTATAGGTGACAAGATCCCAGTTCAAATTATATTTCCAAAACTTGACAAGGAAGGAAAAATAATGTTGGAGACTGAAGCTATTACTGACACAAGAATTATCTAGCTGAGGAATAAATCAATTTCAGAGTATCTCATTAAGTGGAAGAAACTACTTATTGAACATTCCACGTGGGAAGATGAATCTTTTATACAAAAGCATCCAAAACTACTCAAGCGTTTAGGACAACACTTGTCTGAAGGAGAGGGGCATGTTAATCCCTAAATCATGGCACATTACCCCTTAATTGGGGCATATTACATTAGTATGTATATTTCTTTTATGTCGACTTGGGTCCATTAGTTTTAATTGTACCCCCTAGTCTCTTATATATACCAAGGAGACCTTTTCATTTGGAATCATATTGTATTTGTGAATTCATATGATGTATACGGAGGTTTTCACCTTGAAGAGGATTATTATATGAATTTTTCTCTTTGTCAAGGCGTGGAGTACTTATTCTGAGGTTTTTATGCTATTTGGATATTTGGTTCTTAACAGTTAATGCATGACCCTCTAATTTCAATTGGCAAAACAAAATATTTTTATCCTCATCTATATTGTGAACACGAAAATAGACCTCTAATTGTTGCAACCAATGATTCAACTTTATTGCATCGATCTCACCTTGGTATGGCTTGATATCCACTTTCTCTTTCATTTTAAATAGATTCTATGAAGGGGAAATGACACTTGAACTTTGTTTCTCGTTCTCAGGCTCTTTCCTTGACTCTTTTTCTGGGTATTCATTTTCGCTCGATTTCCCCTCTGATATGATCTCTGATTTAGAGCCTCCAACCTCCCTGAACAATCCAATATTTCTTGTTAGAGCCTCCATGAGGAAGGATGTATTGTGAGAGATATTAGTGACTTTATCTTCTAGCATTGCAAATCTCTCTTATCCTAGATCTCGAGGGTTGTTGTGAACATACTCATCCGCTATGGCTAAGGTTATATGACTTTCTTCTAAATAAAATTCCTAGATCCTCCGACTTTCCACATATATCCCAAATAAAAATACTCTAATACCAATATGATATATAAATTACCATGCATGTTCCACTAGAATAGTTTGTCACAATAGATCTTAAACTATTTTGAAATATTAGATTTTGCAATTTATTTGTGTAGATCCCATATTAGTTAATTACTAGATTTGCTTGAATTAATGAAATAATTGAATTATGGAAATGAAAGAAATGAGAAAAATAACACACCATCCACACAAAAGTGAACACAAGATATATCCTAGGAAACCCAATACGAGAGAAAACCCAACTAGAAGGTCATGCATGTGCTCTTCTCTCTTTTCTTTGGTTATGGAAATGCAAATACAAATAAAGAGGCACTCATTGTGGAGTTTCCTTCGATACTATGGTTTCTACATAATATATCCTCCTCTATTATTCTCTAAAAATATCACTCCTAGTTGCTATGCTCAACTATGGAACAAATACAATACAAAATAATAGAACCCTTTTCTCCTCTTAGTGGCCCGATATTTAACATAGCCTGATAGTCATTTAGGATTGGGGTTTTGAATTCCTCAACCCTTAATTAGTGATAAGGTTTGGAACTTCTAGAATGTTATTTAAAATACACATGTGTCTAGCCCCACATGTTTGAGTAATAAGGGATGGTGTGGCATCTATGTGTACCATGGTGGTCAACAAGGTAGGTACACTTGCGGGAGGCATAACTTTTGCATATGTGTTTTGATTGAGGTACTATTTTTTGCATCGTTGGAAAGGTATTGGAGTGTAGAAAACTATCAAGGGTGTGGGCACAATTTCCAAACACTATAACCCCAAAAAATATTGTTTAATGCCTCAAAATGGCTCTTGAAGGTTCTACACCCCAATTTTCCAAACCTAGACCTCCCGCTAAAATGAACCTGCAAGTTATTTCCTCCAATTTTTTCCACCTAGAAAGTACCAAGATAGATTACAAATTGTATGATGATATGTTCCAGATAAAATAATTCCTTCTTGCTGAAGAGAGTATGGAAGTCCCTGATGTGAGTTTAAGGCAATCCCTGTTCTGAGATAGTGTCAATAGTCTGCTAGTATTGAGTGTTGTTGTGAATCTAGACTAAATCCATTGTACATGTGTGCTAAGCCTAGGAGATAAACACATGATTTTTATTTGGTAACCTATGCAAACCATCATTTTTGTTTTTCCTACCATCAAGGATAATAAAAAGATCTTGTTTGGAGAGAAGGCTATAATATTAATGTGATCGTATTAATTCTATCATGTGCAAGTTGTTCTATATATGCATGTTGATTGGTAATCCATTAATTATTGAGATTTGGTGATGGTGGGATATGTTATCAAACATTAATTAAACACACACAACAAATTGAATGATATGCAAAAAGGGTTGGTTCTCTATTTCATATATTGAACAAATAAATATGCATGCACATATACAAGGTTTCTAGAGATTAATAGATCCCTTAAAAATCATAACTGAATTGGATGCATGCTTATCTAACTGAGTGTTATTTCTACCACTTATATAAAAAACTCTATCAATTATCTGCCGACACTCTAACAACCTCAAAATATGGTGACAAAACTATAGCAACCTGTCAGTAATTAAATTTCTTCATTTATTTCTAACACCTCCTCTTAATGGAGAAATAAATTCTCTATGATACCTACCATATCTCTACATATTACAAATTTTGTCTTTCCTAAAGGTTTGGTTAATATATCATCCATAATCTCGTTTGTGTTACAATACATCAAATCAATATCTTTTGATTGAATTTTTTCTCTTACAAAATGATGTTGAGTTTCAATGTGTTTTGATCTTGCATAATAAATTGGATTATTTTCCAATTTCATTAAACTTTGATTGTTGCACTTGAAAGTTGTAGGTTCTTTTCCTTTCTCCCATTTCTTCAAGAATGTACCTTGGCCAAATTTCTTCACAAGTAGCACTGCATAATTCTTGTTACTTAGCATGCATAGAGGAAAATGAAACAATTGGTTGCTTCTTACCGTTCCAAGGCACAATATCATATCCTAAACTAAATGCATATCCAGTGGTTGATTTTCTACATCTAGATCACTTGACCAATCAAAATATGAATAATTTGTCAACTCAACATTTAAATGATTAGTGTATTCAATACCAAAAAAAATAGTTCATTTTAGATATTGAATGACTCTTGGAAGCTTTCCAATGGCTCTCATGTGGTTTGTTCATTAATTGACTACGTATGCATTATCAAGTCTTGTTGTGGTTAAGTAATTTAAATTTCCCACCATTTGTCTATACAAAGTGCCATTTATTTCTTTTGTATCATCATCAATGTAAATGTTAGCATTATGTTCTAATAGATTAGACATTGGTTTGCATTCAATCATATTGAATCTTTTGATAAGTTCATTTGCATACTTACTTTGTGTTAAGAACCAAATTATGAGTACTACCAGGATCAACCAAATCTACAGTGAATGAAATTATGAGTACTTCCATAATCAATTAGCAATATTACCTTTCTATTTTTGAGATATCCTTCGATCTTGAGGGTTTGAGCAGTGCTAATTCTAGCTAATGGATGACATGATATGGTGGGAGTCATCTCTTCATAAAAAATCTCTTCTACATCTTCATCTTGAGGTGGTTCTTGTTCTTGTTCTTCTTCCTCTTCACAACCTATGTAGAATAATTTCTTCTCACCAGAATTATGTCCTTTACTATACTTGTTGTCACAATTAAAGCATAAGCCTTTTTCTTTTCTTTCCTCAAATTGTTGAGGTGTCAACCTTGTAGGTTGAGGTGGTTTATAAGAAGGAACATTATTCTCTCAATATATTTTAGGGGTGGTCCTTCTAGTAGCCATAGATAGATTTTTACTTTCAACATTTCTTGCCACCCTCAACACATTCTCCAATGATTTGGGTTCCCAAAGGAAAACCTCATGTTGAATGTTATCCTTTAAAGTTCCTATGAAGACATCAATCATGTGCTTATCTAGAATATATTTTACCTTTATATTCAATGTTTGGAAGTTATCAATGTGCTCGGCAACTGAACCCTTTTGCTTGAGATTTATCAATTGGTTGAAGAAGGTATTGCTCCTTGTATCCTCATAGTGTGATATCATTTCTTTCATGAAAATTTTCCAACTGACAAGTGATTTGTGAGAATAAAGCCATCGATACCACACAAACTAACTATTTTCTAAGTATAAGGATGCAATTCGTACCTTTTGTGTGTGTGGAACATCATGTAGATCAAAGAACTGCTCCATCTGGAGTATCCATGTGATTGGATTCTTGGCATCAAACTTCCTCATATCAATCTTAGGAAAGTGGTTGGTCTTCACCCAAAGATGGAGTTTCTCCAGTCTTGATTCATCTTCCTTATGTCCTCGTCGTGAATTTCATGGGATACATTGTCACTTTCAGGTGGCCTCTCTATTAGTAACTTTTTCAACCCTTCCATGATATCCTTTTTAATCCATCCAACTTAGTTTCCATCATCGCTTATTTCTTAGCTTTAGTTGAATCGATCATCCTTTGTAGTTCATATTTTGTTACTTCCTTCTTTTGTAAATCATCTATGTCTTACCTATTTCTTCACCTTCTGCAAGAGTCCAAGTAGGATTTTCTGAGGGCTTATTTGTTTTAGAAGTTCCCTTTTTTGGTGGCATGTTGGCCAAGTATCACTGCAAGGTAGGAATTCCTAATTGGCTTAGGAAGAGCTCCTCATAGACAAGGGAGTGGAAGGTGTTATAACTCTCTGATATACATGTGGGGTCCAACAATAGTACTCATCCCAATGTGTCAAGGAATTAAATAAGGAGGCTTGACCATTCCCTTAGCTATACTATCTGACTACCCAAGTACCAGAGAGTGACATGCCTAAGTGTTTTTCTTGGTGTGTTATAGCAACAAGACAGCCAAATGGTTTACTCGGTTGGTCTCAGGATTCTATGGGGTCTCCTGATATACACCAAGTACATGGGAGCTCAAGTCTATAGTATTTTTTCTAATGCACAATCATTTGAAAGGGGCCTTTCGATATACTCTAGGTACATGGAAGAACCACACTATCCCTAGGTTGTAGCATTGACAAGTAACGATGGATCCTACGTTTAGAGACACTGGAATACATATGTACCTAAAAATCTCTAATATTCTCCCACTTTTATGTGATACTCCTTTTATCCCACTTTATTCCGATTTTTGAATCACCCCAATTGGATCTTCTAGTCAAAAGATATGCAACTTCCCAAAAAAAAAATAACACACCTTTTAAAACCATGATTTGGAGGTTGTTCTGCTAGGCGGCCTTTGTTCTATTGTTTCTCTACAATTTAGGCCTTATAAGTCTAAAATTTCATCCCTATGTATCCTGATGTGTCTTCTTTCCAACCTCATGGGTTAGACTGATTCTCCAAAATAATTTTATGACAACTTTCCCAAGATGTGTTGATTTGTTTCCCTTTCAGGAGAGCGAACTTGTATGATATTTCAAGTGTCATTGTATTCACTTCAAAACTTGAAATTCATACCAGTAAAAATTAGGTATTTACCCTAAGCAATGGAATAGTTCTTACTCAATTTGGAGTTTTGTAGCTTTAGATATAACAGTTTTCCCAAAAACACCTATTTTAGACTGAAATATGAACCAACCAAAAACCCTAATTTCCTCAGAGAATAACTTTAAGAGTACATTGAATCAAGGACTGAAATTTTTACACAAGATACTTCACTATTACTCATTTTTATTGTATAAATTTTAGAACCTGAAACCAAGCCAAAAACAATTGGAAGAGGAAATTCCAAGAAGACATGTTTCAGACTAGTTTCAGGACTAGCCAAAAACCCTAACTTGAACATAATGTATCTCCAAAAATATAACAAACCAAGATCTAAAATTTGGACACAAGTTATCTCTATATGTCTCCTCTACACCATAGAAATTATAGATCCATAAAAATTCCATAAAATAATTTGTATCAAAATTCCAAGAAGACGTCTTTTGAAGAAGCCAATCCCGAGGACTGTCTAGCTCTGAAACCAAATGTTATGAACCGAATATCAAAATAGCATAAAAACCTCAGAATAAGTACTCAACACCTTGAAAAAGATAGAAATTCGGATAACAATCCCCTTCTAGGGGGAAACCTCCTTATACATCATATGAATTCACAAATACAAAATGATTCCAAATGAAAAGGTCTCCTTGGTATATATAGGAGACTAGGAGGTGCAATTACAACTAATGGGCCCAAGCCGACATAAATAAAATAACAATACTAATGTAATATGCCCCAATTAAAGAGTAATGTACCACGATTTAGGGCTTAACATTTTGATCGATCAATTTTTTACCATATTCCCTCCATACCACAATGCCTAAACAGTAATGCATCTATCCAAGATCCTTCATTTCAAATTCCTAGGATAGTTGTATTTTGATTTCATCAATGAAACTTGTAGCACTTGTTGTTATTATTGTTGATTAAGGTTGGTTGTCATTGATGTCAACCCTTGAAGAAAGCCCCATAGCACAAAGGTTTGGGTAATGGACCCAATATTGTTTGATGTAAATATGACTCATTATTTTTTGTCATGGTTGATAAGAAGTAAATATGGATGAACTCCAAAGTGGTCCCCTTATGGTGAAAGCCCTCACAGGAAGACGCTTTGTGGAGTAAGAGAACCCATGCTTAATTGTGGAATAATGAGATGAAAGAAAGTGAATTTTTCAGGGAAAATATCCTATATGGATAGTTCTTGTCATGTCATTTCCAGTGGTATGTGGAATGTCACATAATTCCTCATGGTTAGAGAGTTATGGCCATGAGAAGTTGGAGACCCCGGGTTTGGGTAATGGACCCAAGTTTGTTTGATGGGTAACGGTATGAGTTATGATATATTTTTCAGATAATACTATTCTATATGGATATTACATGTCATGCCATTTTTAGTGGTATGTATAACGTCACATAACTCCTCACGGTTTGAGAGTTATGGCCTTACGAAGTTGGAGGACCCTCATATGTCATCTAGAAGCCCCAAAAGGTCAAAGTAATCAAAGTGGTTTAAGAGAT